>AYEL01087970.1:0-38190 GCA_000484575.1 Olivierus martensii
AATGTCAAAAACGACATTAGATGTTCACGAAAAGATTTTAATTTGTGAATATAAAATTAAAAATCCTTCTGCTACTCAGCAATTTATTTCTGATCATCTTAAATTAAATGAAACAATGTCATTCTAGTCTATACATGTTTTCTCACATGTTACCATTAACCCTCCATAAACCGCCACCCTCCTTTACCGCCAGAGAGGACCTTCGAACCGATGGTGGCGGCTTAAAGAGGTTTGACTGTAATTTATTATATTAAACAAAGTAAAAAATGATTAAATTCAAAAATAAAGCGGATCATATGGAGACTATTGCGACCATAACTCGATGACTGCGACTAAAAATTGGTTCCCACTAGCACGGAACCGTGACGGAAAATACGCGGGTGAGGAAAGCAGCGCGTATTTTCTGTCATATCGCCATACTGAAAGCAGCGCGGTTTTGACGTCATACTGCGGCCTAAAAATCGCTACCGTGTCTAGATGGATTCAACTTTTCCGCGACAGTAAAATCCGTCGAGATGACATTCACCAATGAAATCCATGCATTTTGTAATGTTGAATGGCTGGCAACCTTGACAGTCAAGATGGCGGGATTATCTGTTATTAAATCTCATGTCTTTAATCAAAATTGCATAGAAACATTGTTCGTATTTCTTTTTATAGCTTCCTTCATAGTTTATTTTCTCTCTTGCACGTACTAAAATTTCCAGTACGGTTGGATATTTATTTTCTCCGAAAATTTCTGACAGTTGCCCGAATAACAGAAAGATCAAATTCGTCAACATCAATTAATGCGGATATCCTTGGTCGTTTTTTACCTGGGGTTCGAATTATTTCTTCCGAATCTGGTGTAGTTCTGTCAACAATTATTCTTCGACAGGTTGAATATGATACGCCTGTTGCTTTGCTGGTCTCTTTAATAATTGCATTGTTACTATCTCCATATTTACTTTCTTTTAGATAATTAAAAACATTAAAAATAATCGTTTGAGCTTGACTATTTAAAGTTTTTCCTTGAATAAATATACAACCATCACAAGTAGACGCCATTACGGTTTAGTAAGAGGAACTCTGGGTAAATACTGCAGTCGATAAGGACATACAACACGTATGCGTCATTTTCGTCCAATTTTCGTGCCGGCAACTATAATGGTTTGATATATATAGAAAGCTTTTTTTTTTTTGTCTGGTTCTTACAGTTTTATGTTCTTTATGTTTATTAAGATAATGTATAGTATCTTAATAAACATTAATAGTGAGATATCCATAAATTTTTGGCATTTATGACTTAACTATTCCAATTTACAATGGTGGGATTCAAAACTGAATCCTGTTGTAAGTCAAGGATTATCTGTATTTCCTTGATTATAAAATATGCCACCATTTTATTGACTTAATCATGTGATTTTTTCCAATAATACAAAAATAGCAAGTGCTTTATAGAACCTAAACTGCTATATTACTTTTAATAGAAATTTTAATAATTGGAAAGAATACATTTGAATGCTAATGCTATCTAGTAATTAATAAATACACTAATGATTTAACGTAGTAGTGCAGTATATGAATTAGTATAAATTCTTTTCAATTATTAAAATTTCTGTTAAAAATATCAGAGAGTCCATTGATTGTCTATATATCTTGCTATGTAGCATGCCCAATGCCACTTATGCTTCTAATTGCTACCAGTATGTCTTCTACTTTGACTTGTTCTGTTATCATTGAGTTGTTGTTGTTGTCCCTCCTAGTGAATCCTAACATGTATCTTTCTATGCTTCTTTGGGTTGTTATTAGTTTGTTCCATTTTCTTTGTAAGGGTCTATATTTCATAGTCATATTTCGTTACTTGTAGTATGTACCTGTTGAAGAGTTTTGTTTTGAGGAATATAAGTATCCTATTGGCCCTTAGGAAATTATTGTATCAGCTGTATGCACTATGGTATTACCTTACAACTTGAAGTTTCAGATTCAATTCCATATCCAATATCCATGTTTTTATGACTATTATTTTATGATCTAATTAATACTGATAATACAATTATAATACTGATTCAGTTATTATGACTATTATTTTCTTGCAAAGAATATTTTATTGAAATCACTAAACAATAGTATATCAACTTTTCTTGGGAATATTTTATCTTTTTTTTATACTGATCTCCACTCATAAGATTATTAAACAATATGGTTATTCCAGATTGCTCATATTATGATTATGTCAGCCAACAGATTTTTAACTTAAAAGTATAGACCTGGAATTGAACCTGTATCCTTCAGATTATAAAAGATAGCTTTATTAAATACATAATATGTTTATATGTTATGGACATATTATGTATTTAATAAAGATATCTTCTATAATCTTTACTTTAAAAAAAATAAATACTTAAAAAACTTTTAAAAAATTATCTTTTTTAGGTTACATTATGAAAATTAACCCTAATTATTGATATAATTTTATTATCATTTATGTAACTAGATGGTATGTCAGGATATTTCAATAAAAAATGAGTAACATTTTTAGGACTCAAAATACATTATAATTTTTTTCATTTAAATCAATAGCAAGCTTGTCCATAATTAATGAGAATTCAAGTTATAAGCATTTTCCAGAGATGCTTTAATTTTGTAAATTGAGATTGACATGTACAGTTCCAAAAAGATATTCACCTGCTTACCGGAAGTTGATTGGTTATAAAGTCTCTCAGTTCAAACGTGCATAGTGGAAGCTAAAAATGGATGCCTCTGTTCTGACTAAGAATATGGGTAAGGAATATGAATGAGATGGGTTGATTACAGCACTCTGAACTGAAAAGACTAATCGCTGCTGACTATTTCAATCTAGGCAGACTTTCTAGTTATGAATAGAGTAAATAGATAACATGCTTTAATATTTTTTTTTAAATTTTGGATATTGATAATTATGAGTATATTTACAGATTTATTTTTTAAATTCTAATATGCTAATATAAATATAACATATTTGTTTGCCGCCTTATTTTATATATAAACTATATATAGAGCTATTTTATATATTCCCGTCAAGGATAAAAATGAAATTTTATTTGCATAAATGTGATTTTTTGTGAAGTTTAAATTGAAAACAGATTTCATATTGAAAATGGCAGCAATGTTTTATGAATTATAATAACTATTTTTGTAAGTAAAACAGGATCTAGATTTTCATATTAAATGATTTTGAATTATATAATTATCAAAACTTGTTTTGAATTAAACTTTAAATTTAAATTTAAAAACTGCATTATAAAAGGTGATATCAAAAAGTTTCCAAACTGGCAATGCTGTATGATAAAATAGTCTCTTAAACCAGTATATTAAAAGTAAATATTATAATACTGCTATATATGTAACCTTATAAAGTATTTTATAAGTTTGCCTATGCTAAATGCACATATACAGTTAGTATTAATTGTAATACAGTATATGCTTGCTATAAGACTTTGTTCGTCAGAAGATGATTTGTGCTACATATTGTCATTATTGCTTGACTGAAAGTTGATGATTTTAATTAATATAAATTTGTGGTTTGGATTAATCTGTTCTTTTCTTTTAGGGGAAGGGAAGGTCACTGTTATGTATAGTGACCACCTGTGAAAAGTGACTAGTCAGGGTGGTCCCAAAGGGTGGTCACTTTAACAGGTTTCACTATATGTACATATACAGGAAACATTATTATTATAAAATTTTACAGATCATGTTTAGCCAAATTCTAGACTTCTTAACAAATACATACACTTTTTTTAGACATTAAAGAAATTTTTATTTGAATAATTAATTAACTAGTCTTCAGCACTTGTTTAAGCAATTAAATTTATATTTTAATACTTGTTAAAGATCTTTCAGATTAATAAAGCTATCATCAGTAACTACAAGTTTATAATGATTTTAATTTTTTTCATAAATTTTTATTTATCAGAAATAAGTGAAACATACCCGATTTTGTGGAGAAACAAGACACTGATATAAGCTTTTCTCTGTCACTTTATCATACAAATACATTGCTCCTAATTTTATAGAAAACAAAAGTGAACCACTTCTTGGTCTTGTCTCTATGGTTGTCTCAACATCAGATAATTCAAATTCAATTAATGGTTTCATTTCATTCTTAAGTATTTTAAAACTTTTATTTGATTTTAATAATTTATTGTTTAAATTTCCTATTAAAATAACTGTACTTTTCATTAATGAAAAATTAAGTTGTGCACAAACTCTGTCATGTTTTACAATGGTATTATAATCTTCACTTTCAAAAGCATCCAATAGTTCTTCTTCTGAAATAAAATTTTTTAATCAATATAATTTTATATTTTATTATACTCAGGTATTCCTCAAGTTACACAATTGGGACCAAAATTTTTTGTAATCTGAATTTTGCATAAGCTGGAAAAATAAGTTTTTATCAAAAAGAAAACCAGGGGATCAGTGATAAGCAATTAAAAAAAATTAAACTTAATTCCTGCTTTTTCCAGAATTCTCAGTCATTGACCATTCCAAAAACTATCAGGGCTAGTGGACTACTGCAATTGCTAATCTGCATCATATTATGGTGTTATATTGTTTTCTGACAAAGGGAGACAGTGATGCATGGAACAATATCATACCAGTAATATGATAAAGATTAACAAACAACATGCAAAATAAAATAAATCAAGTAACAAAGCTTTAAATATTGTTTGGTTTTATAACTTATAAATAATGTTTATGCTCAAAAAAGAAACAAATTTTGAAAAAACTTATATAAAACTGAATTTACAGAAATCAAATATGTATAAATCAAGGAATACCTGTAACTTAAATATTTATAAAAGAATGCTTAGTAAAATCATTTAATTCAAACTATGTTCTGTACCTTAGTATACAACATATATAATCAATAAAATCAATTTTCTTATTTTTATATTTTAATAGTAGAATTTAGAAGCATTATTTAGTTCTACTATAACAGTCTATTCAATTAACATAGTATAAAAATTATTAGATAAGTAGGATTTCAATACAACATACTATTATAATATGCACTAGAAAAAAATATATATACATACAAAAAATGCACCTGCTGCATTAGTCTAAAAATTAGATATACTCCTAATGATTTCATTATATCTGCAAGCTGACAATAAAATTATTTATTTTTTAAAGTTATAAAAATATCAATGTATCAATAATATTTCAATTATTGCTTCAAATAAAAATAGTCAATAAAAAAAATTACTAAGCATTATTCAATTTTATTAATTCCCATATTTAAGTAAGTTATTAATTATATAATTATACAGGTGGGAAAAAGCCTGTACTCCTCCAAATAACTTGATAACTATCATAGATCTGAAAAATCTGTTAATGCCAACAAATAGGAAGTCATGGATGGGCTACCTAATGGTGACCTTCAAATGAGCTGATTATGCAAATGAGGGCATTTGCAAATCCTATCTCTATCCTATACATAAATAGGGAAAAATTTCAATTACAAACTTGTGCACATTCAATTCTGAGAACAACAAAAAACTTCATCAAAATCAGGTGAACAGTTCACTCAAAAAGAAAAGAAAAAAACATTTTTACAAGCGAATGTTGACATTTATTTCTAATGACAAACAAACACCAAAACATAACATCCCAAATCAATAAATTGAAAACACAGAACCTAATCATTAAGAAAAACTAATCAAGAATATACTCAAAATGTCTTCCACCAGCATCCAAGTTCAGTTGAGCATGATATTGGATGGACTTCCTCACAGCCTATAGACTGTCAGTAGAAATCTTTGCATAAAGAGTAATGATGCAATTTTGAAGATTCTCTATTGTTATTATGCAAGAATGAAAGTTGTTGTGCTTCATCAATTGCTGTTTGTGGACAAACTGATCTTGGGTGTTTCAAGTTATTTACATATGATAGATCTAAGTGTTTCATTTTTGAGTAAATTATTCATCCAATTTTGATGAAATTTTTTTTTTATTGTGCTCAGAATTGAATGCTGAACAAGTTTGTAATTGGAAATTTTTCCCTATCTGTTATGGTTTATGAGATAGGATTTGCAACTTTCCTCATTTGCATAATCAGCTCATTTGAAGGTCACTATCAGATAGTCCACCCATGACTTCCTATATGTTGGCATTAACAGATTTTTGAAATCTATGATAGTTATCAAGTTATTTGAACGGGCACAGACTTTTCTTCCACCTTGTGTAATAAAAGCATTGTGAAGAAGGTAAGGAAAAATCACTTCACTATTATTTCCAAGAATTGTAGCACATGAAACATGTCAAATTGTGATGAATCTAATCCAAACTTTATTTCTACTTATTCCTACTATGTTTATTTATTGATATTTCTTTATATTTTTCTGCTTCTGCACTATTGCAAAACAATTACACTCGAAAACTAGCACAAGACTGCAGAAATTACTTTATTTGACAAACGTTTTCAACCCTCCTTCAGGGTCATCATCAGGTTTGCAAAATCACAGTTTTTTAATGAAGATCAATAATAATAAATTACAAACTAAACCTAACAGTTCTAGCGACTCTGCAATCCAGAGTTCGGCTTGAGCTTAGGTCTTTAATTAATTCTAACTTAAAAATAATTAACTTCAAACAATCTAACAATAACTAATGTTAACCGGCAGGAGCAAAACCGGAAACAGGAAATCGGAACTTAGAACTAGAAGTACCGATTAAGGGTTAGATTGAAAACAACAAACAATGTTAGAAACTTATACTAATAATTGGAATAAATTCTCAAACACAGTTAGATAATAAAAAACAAATTTATTACACTCAAAACACTTACAAAAGTGTTAAAAAATTCTTTATTGAAACTATAATAAAGCAACAATAAATTGATCAACAAAACTTGTTTAATCCAACTCAAATATCAACAATCAATTATTTACACATAAAAGGAACCCTTAAATACTACTTAAAGTCTACTACCTCCACCACCAATACAAACTTCAAGCAATCGTCGATCTTTACAAGAAACTTAAATGTCACTTTGCCAATTTTACATTGAAACCTACACCTCGTCTGTTGCCATTTTTCGTAGGCTTTTATATCCAAGTGACGTACAGTCCCGTGTTGCTTCATTTACATACTTACACGTAACAAGTTTAAAGTTATTAGCTTACAGAGTAGTCAATTCATGTCATCCTCTTTACAATTTAATTATATATGAACAAAACATCAATACAATATCATTCTTACATTCTCATATCGGACCAGTGGTAAAATTAGATGATGATGTCATTACCCGGAACAGCTCTTCCGGAGGATAGTTCCCAATTCCGTATCACATGATTGCACAATGTGTAAGCAAAATCAAAACTTCAAGATTGCACGCTTAACATCTAGAAATCACATTGCACAAATCATTCTAATGATGTATGACATCATCATTAGGATGATCCACTCATTTTAAAATACGATGACAGAGAAGGAGTTTTATACGACAGAGAAGGTGGAAGTAAGTTAACTTGTAAACTAATATATAATATGTTAGATAATAAGAATATAACAATAAATAATAAGAGTGCATAATAAAATAAAATAGGACAGGTCAGAGTTCTTTCCTCACAAGTTTAATACTAACTTTTTACAAGACAAACTTATAAGGTAGATTTTCTTATCCTCCTTGTTCACACATGCACGGTGAAAAAAATGGACATACCATACATCAACGTATAATTGTAAACACCTATCAACTAGGGTGTCTAAAGCCGAGTTGATGTTTGACCCAGATTTAAACAGCCAAAACATGTAGCGGACTTTTTAATCTTTGAAATTTTTTTAATCTTAAGTTTCTTTATAAATATCCATTTTAATTTTATATATTTATATCTCAAAAATCTTTTATAGTAGTCTATGACCATTCTTAGAGTTTGAATAGCTTTTTAGTTATTATTCATTCCAATAAAGATATTTTTCCTTCTAGTATTGCTACCTGGAACAGCATTCTGAAATACTTTCTTCTTGCATCCAAAAATGTATACTCAAAATATCATCATTTAGGATTTACTATTATTTTCTTATTAGATATCAGATTCTGATTCAGATCACTGGATATACTTTATTAATTTGATACTTCTTTAGAAATTATAAAGTCTCTTCTGCTTTTGATAATTTCTTATATATAGTATTTTAACTTGGTTATACTCATTTCTATATATGCTGGCTCAACTATATATGCTTATTAAATTACATATTACTATCTATCTTTAATTAACTATTAATTCCTTCATCTATACTTAATTAATACATAATAGTTAAAGGTAGATAGTATTCTATGTTTTAATAAACCAAGCTGAGCTAGCATAATAAAATAATAAAAGTGAATATAAGCAAGTTAAATGTGTATAAGAAATTGGCAAGAATTGAAGAGATCATAGAATTTTTACAAAGCAGTGCCAAATTAATGAAATTTATTCAGTGAGTATATACTTCTAATAACTAAGAACATAATAGCAGATACTTAAAGATGACATTTTAAATATGCATTTCTTGGATGCAAAAAGAGGTACTTCAGAATGTGCATCCAGGAAGCAATAGTGGAAAAAATATCTGTTTTGCTGTAGGTTGTGAAAGAATCAAAACTTTATATGCCTCCTGTCTAAAATTGTAATGTCAAGTCCTGACTACAAGAGCAATTTAGACCAAGTTGCTTCAGCATGGTGAATGATATTTAGATGAGCACATATCAAAATTTTAGCTGATAAACTAGAAACAAATAGGTAAGCAGTACATTAAAGATGTGGAAAGTGGAGAAAGCAATACATCTAAACTAGTAAACAAATAATATAACATGTATTAATATAAAATAATAATAATACTTATAAGACAAATATAATAATCATAAATCAATAACATAGAATAAAGCTAAATGAAAAATCTATTCCTAATTTTGATAGGGGCTGTAGGTTAGCATAATGTGAGATCCATAAACACATTTATGAAACAGAATCTTTTCTTTCTATTTCTTTTAGTTTCTTTACTCATTAAACTTCACAGAAGACAAAAATAATATGATTACATCAGTCTAACAATAAATACAAATAGGTGATGATCAGTGAGAGGAGAGTACAAGAGAGCTAAGAGAGAGTTGCTAAACTATATGTTAATTATTAAAAATTTGTTCTTTCTCTCCTATTATTTTCTTTTAATTTTCCAGTAACATCAAACTAAAATGAAAGTTTTATTCAAAATGTGACACTTTGCCAAATGAGATACTATTTCTTGTCTCTAATTGATAGAAAAAAATTGTCAGAATAGTTATACTGATTTACTTTGATCAGTACCTATGATCAGAAGTTATTGGATTCCTTGCTTTGTTTCTGTTTCAGGTATTGTCTTAGTTTGTTTAACATGTGTAAAATTCATTCCCATTCCTGATCAAACAGGTCGTTCAAAAGTAAAATTTTCCCTTTTAGTTTTGTTAGCTTTTACAGTATAAAAGGGAAATTATTATTACAAATATTGAAACAAATTTTAAAGAAAAATTTAATTTATTAACTTAAGTTTAACAATTTTTTTTCTGACAATTCAAATTCAAGTACTATGAAGCAACTTGTCATTGCATCATATGATTATTCTATAGTTATTATTATTATTATTATTATTATTATTACATAATTAATAAAAAATAGTTTGGTAAAATTATGTATTTCAAAAACCTTCTAGAATAATATAATGTTAACAAATTGTATTCCATGAACAGAACATATGTAACTTACACTATTTGCCCAAGGTGACTTTTTTGAATTAAAAACATTTTAAAATATGTAATTCTGTGAATAAATTTGCTTTTTTGTCTTGCTAGTGCTTGTTTTGGATGAAAGAATTACTTATATATTAATAATAATATATCAGTTCTTAAAACTTCACTTATATATTTTATGTATATTTGAATTTTTAAAATTTATGTATTTAGCTGTGCATCCATTACTAAAATCTTCAAAGATATTCTATTTGTTTAACTGATTGTGATTGACTGAAATAGTCAAAGATTTTATTTTTGCAATAAATTATTTAACTGGTTTAAGTATTTGTTTTTTGCTATTACTATTACTATTTTATGCTAATAAAATTTCTTTTTTATGCTTTGTAGAACTATATCAATCATTTGTTTGTAATATAAACTATTTTTATTTATATTTCATAATTTTTAATTAATATCTTTTTCTTGATCTGTGCTTGTAATCTATATATTATTTAAAGATGTATGCTATTAATTCATCCAAGATGTGAATGAAGATTTTAAAAATTATCTCTTGGTCAATTAAAAATATAAAATTTTCTTAAATTTTTGTTTAAGAATAATTTAAATAAATTATTTAATATAAAAAGATTACCAAGTTTTGTTTTCAAGTTTTCAATTTCTTCCATTTTATCTACTTTATTTGTCTCCTCATTTTCATTTTCAGCATTTACATCCAATGAACTTGTATACCAACCTGTCCAACCAGGAAACCATCGTTGGAGTATACCTTGAGATTGAAACTGTGCAACTTGTGCTTTCTAATTTAAAAATAATATTAAATTTATATATTATGTTAAACATAAGATTTATTTATATTAATTCTTATATATTACTAATTACTAATAAAATAAATTTAATTTGAATCAATAGATATTAAATTATTTGACTAAATAATTTTTTAAAAATAAAATTACAATTTAATTTTTTATTGAATTATATCAAAATAACAAATGATTTGCATTTATCAATTTTGTATAATAATACAAATTTTCAAATACTTCCCAGACCAAAATAAAAATCATTAATCCAATATTTATTAGATTAAACAGATTAAAATTATTAAAATTAAGTCTATTTGCCAATAATAATTGGAACTTAACTGCATTTTTAACGATTTTGCTAAAAAATTTTGAAGAATTCACAATTATTGCATTTCAAATATTTTCATATGATAAAAACAGTTTTTTTTTAAATAATTATACACTTAGCTCTTGCAATTACATAATAGATGGTTTATAGAAATGATCATGAAAAACTAAAAACATGCAAAATGAGAACTTTTTAACATTTATTTCAATACAGAGTATTTCAGAAAAATTTTCACACTTATCAATCCCACTTGAAATTAAATACTATCATCCAAAGCAAATGTGGGTTATTCTCCACTGGAATTTTTCCCTCAAATGAACTGACATAAGCATCTCTTTCTGCCTATTATTGGTCATTCTATACTTAAATATGATAGAACTGCTAACTCAAGAATTATTAAATAAAGAGCAAGGCAAACATATAGCAAAGAAGCAAAAATGGATTAACTTGCTATTACATACATAATAGTGCAATGATTAAATATAAACAGGTATAAATGGGCATTATACTGCTTCTTTCCAGTCAAAATGAAAATAAGCAAATACAGCACTATTTAGCAGTAGAAATGGTTTTAATATTTACAATCCAAAATGTTTTCAACTAAAAACTTAACATCAGTGGAAATATATAAGTTAACAGAACATTCTGATATTGACTAAGTTTTAGTCAAAAACGTTTTGAATTACGAATATTAAAACCATTTCTACTGTTAAACAGTGCTGTGTTTATTGATTAAATATAAATTTATTAAATATATTATCTCAATGCTATAAGGAATAAAGTAGTGATATCAAAACATTATTATTTCTTTTGCTTTGTGTTTTTTTTTTTTATTTTTTATCATGCCTGAGTCTTTATATAACCTTTAGGTGTCATACTTTTGTGATCATGGCTCAATTCATCTTCTATTTTGTGATTTTTGTGCAGAAACAAATACATTTTCAATTTTTTTTTTTGACTATTTTGTGATCATAGTACCAGAATTATCATTTCAAAAATTCACGAAGTGAATCATGAATTTCTGATTTTTTTCAAATTATGTATCTATTAAAATGTTCATATATCTTTAAGAAATGGAATACATTCTTCAAATACATATCTCCAAATGTATTGGGTTGTTTGGAAAGTAATTTTGTTTTTTCCCACACATGGTGTTAGTTGTATTTTTGCCTGCCAATTTCATTCTAAGCCATATTGTAGTTATTATTTTTAACAGCTGACATTTCAAGATTTATTTGTAAAAATTTTTTTTGATTCTGTGCAGTTGTTTTTTTTGGTGTTGTATCAAAAATGGAAAACAAAAAGCAGCATTTTCAGCATATTTTATTTTTTTATTAGATAAGATAAGAATATTGTTCAAGCAAGAAAAAAGTTATGTGAAGTGCATGGAGATGATGTGTTAACAGAATGCCAGTGCCAAAACTGGTTTGAAAAATTTCGTTTTGACAATTTCGATATTAAAGATGCACCACATGTTGGAAAGTCAATTGAAACTGATGACTTGAAAGGCGAATACAAGTTATGTCTTCCATTCCGCAAGAATTCCTGGTGAAATCAGTTGATGCAATTCCTGGGTGGCTCAAGAAGCTAGTAACAAAATCTGGTGCCCATATCAAATTTTAAATAGAACCTAAGTGCTATCCTCTTGTATCCATTTCTTGTAAAAATTATAATTAATAAAGTATAAGTACTTTGAAATGGGGAGTTATTTTTCAATCACCTTGTATATTTGAACTTTGATTTAATCATCTAACATTTTGTGTATCTTAAATCTTTCAAGAAAGCTTATGTTTTTGAATGTTTTTAGCATTTAAAATGCATTTTAAATTAACTATAACTGCTAATTATGGCTTTTTTAAGTTGAAAACATTTCAGTTCTTGTAATCTGTGTTAAAGAAACTATAGTTCTGCCTAATAAGTATTTTACTTTTATAAGAATGATAAATTATTCAATGTGAGGAAATTTTTACCTTTAAAGAATATTCTTTTTGAATTTTATCCATTGTCAATCCCCGTAGAATGTGTAATTCTTCAAAATCTAATTCTTGTTCCAAATCATCTTTTTGAACCTTTATAATAAACAATTTAATTAAAAATTAGAAATTAAATCTTAATTATAACATTCTCTTATATTCTGTATATTTTTTGATGAATGCTATTCAAAATTTTCAAATATATTTATTTCACTATCATTAATGAAATATTTTCTAAATTATGATTTAAATGCAGTAACTGCAGACATTTAATCACTATAAATTAATAAAAATTGTCCAGCATTAGGTAGAAAAATGTTGTTATTAAAAAATGCTTTTAAGTAACTAACTGGTCTATTCCACTACTACAAGCACTATGGCAGGAAAATAATTCCTGCCATAGTTTTTGTAGTAGTGGAGTTTATACCAGTTTGGAAGTGTAACTGTTTGTAATTTTGTATAACTGGTCTTTGTCAGCTTCTGAATTAAATTTACTAGATATCATTAACAAATGGAAAAGATTCCAGAAATTGTTTATTTTTATATAAAGCTGCTGCATTTAAAAGTTGAAGAAGCATCAAATATGTATTGCAAATTTGTTTTCAAAATATTTTAAAAAACTTAAATTAACAAAAATAAGGTTATTCTAGCAATAAATGTCTGCAAGATTACAAACTCAATACAATAGTGTGTCGATTATCTGAACTAATTGGGACTAAGGGTAGTTCAGATAAACGATTTTTTCGGATAATTGATCTGATAGAAAAATAAGGAAAAACAATATAAAAAATACAAATACATACATATGTTTTATTGTTTACATAAGTTATTCTGCCTCATTTGTTTTCTAATTATTATTATTATTATTATTATTATTATTATTATTATTATTATATTAATATATTAATTAGATATATATACAGTAGTTTAATTATTGATTGTTTCCACATACAGTCAATGCACATAACAGAAGCTTAGATTCTTCCACCCTACACATTGTAGGGTGGGAGTATTGGCGGAGACCTGTTGCGTATTACAATTGAAAATTACGTTTAGATAAGCGACATTCCAGTTAATTGACGTTTTACTGTAATTAAAGACTAAAACCAGATGACAGACATAGTTGTAAAGTCATTCTATATAACAACATGAACAGTTTTCATTTTTCTCTGCAATGTTAAGAAATTTGGTAATTAGTTCCACAAATCTCTTCTATTTTATATTGTTTTGGCTCAAAGTTAATCAATTTTCAAGTTGTATTCTAAGGCTTTTATACTAAATCTGTATTAATAATTTTCTTTGACATGTTGATGTTTTTTTATTCCTATGCAAATATTATATTTAATGACCTTTTATCTAATATTAACTTATATCAATGTTTATATCAACCTTAATATCAATGTTTTAATTCTTTCTTTTGCATTTGGACCTAATATTCCACACTTTACCATTGTCAAGTGTTTTAGAATGGATGTATTCAATACAGTTTTTAACTGGACTTCATTAACTGTTTTTTTTATATATAGACTAATTGTTTATAATCATATTATCAAATCTTTTTTTGTAATCAATATCTATAGCGAAGATTTTGCTTCAGAGCTTGTTATAGTACCACTGAATCAATAACAAGTTGTGGTTTTACATCTCTAACCAGGGGAGTGCCAATCATGGCCCCCTCCGATTTTGCCGATTTTTACATATTTTGTAGTACGACCCTCCCACAAAACTATGATAAAGTAATAAGATGCACCTCTCAAGCATTCCTGAAAAAAAAGGGTTTAAAGTTTCTATATTCTTTATATACCGAGTCATATCGTCACATCGTCGAGTGCTGTCGTAGCGCGATGTGTTTGGCGTTTGATTGCTATTATAACGATAGAAAGGATGTGGGTTCGAACCTCTACTGGTGATTTTTTCTTCTTTTTTATTTTTATCAAAATTGAAGTGGATTATTGTATAATATATTTTATTAATGATAATTTTTTTTTTGTAATTATTTGCCATATTCTTTAAACATTTCCGTCACAATTACATTCCTTTATACATGTATTTAATATTTGTGATGGAAATGTTTTAAGAGTATGGCAAATAAAATAATTACAAAAATTAAATTCTTATTAATAAAATACATTATACAATAATCCACTTCATTTTCAATAAAAATAAAAAGAAAAAAATTACCAGTAGAGGTTTGAACCAACATCCTTTCTATTGTTACTAATAGCAATCAAACGCCGCACTTGATGATGGGGCAATATGACTCGGTATATAAAGAATATAGAAACTTTAAACCCTTTTTTCAGGAATGCTTGAGAGGTGCATCTTATTACTTTACCATAGTTTTGTGGGAGGGTTGTATTACAAAATATGTAATAATCGGCAAAATCAGAGGGGGCCATGGTTCGCACTCCCCTGGTAAGTATTTCTTCAGTAGCCCTTTTGTTGTTTTATTAGAATGTTATTTTCAGGATAGTGTGTGTAGATTTTGTTAGCAATGCATATAGTGAGAATTTTATATAATGTGGGCAAGTGCATGACTGATCTGTATTAACAAGATTTTTAGTGTCTGTGTGTTTTGGTCTCATTTATGTAATAATATGAATAAGAACAAAGAAATTAGCTCTGATTGTTTAATGAATTCTGTAAAATGATATGTCGTGTATTTTTCCCTGGTATTTTTGTTAAGGTCCATAGCATTGAACAGCCGCCACTGCTCTACAATACACACAGTGCATAACTATTGAATATATTGGGTTCTTTCATATATTCATATAATTTTTTTTAAATATTTGTAATCTGTTTACGTTTTTGCTAGTGTTTTGTTTTGGAATTAAAGGTCTTTCTGTAGGATATATATTATCAAATTATCATAATTGAATGTAATGTTTGAATTCATATCATGAAATTGAAAAGCTGTTTGTTATTTTTATTTATGTTTATGTGCATATTCTATTATTGTAGCCACAAACATTTGATATTCTCTCACTGTGTATTAATATCTATATAATTTCTAATTGTTGTTACAATAAATCTGCTATTAGTTGTTTTATTTATTCTAAGATAGATGTTGAAAGCAGATTTCTTGTGATAAAAGTGCAATGTTGGTCAGGAAGTCTATGTACTATAACAAAAAGTGGGAGATACAAAAGCCACAATCTTATCAATATGCTCTCTAGTTACTTGATGAAAAACAGTTAAAAAGTTTTCAAGTTGATTGATGTAATTGAACATGGTGTAAGAAGTTGAAAGTTTTAGGAATTGTGTAATGGCAATATGACGGTTAAGCTGCTTATTATCAGAATTTATGCTAAGATATTTCCAATTGATGGAGTATGGCAACCAGATCAAACAATTTAAATGTTTTGAAAAGTGCATAAAGTTTTAATCTGTGTACTATATCATCTGTTTTTAATTTTGTTAATGTTATTGTGTATGAATGCATGATATACTATATTTATTCATTTCATGTAATTACTATTTTCTGCCATTTCACTTGTAGTTTCAATTATATAAATAGTGGAATAATACTGGAAGTTTGCTTTAAAAGAGAGTTCTCCAATATATTAATGTTAAGAAATAGTTTTTTATGCAGATATTCTGTGCCTTTCTAAAAAATAGAGCGCAATTAGACTTTTCATGTTTGTATTCTTAACTAAAATAATATTTAAGTATATGTCATTTCAGTTAAATTCTAACATAAATTATTTAAAATAGTATGTTAAAATTTAAAGAGACTAGTATGTTAGAAAGCATTTTTGAATTTTAAATGTTTAAAATTGTATTTTAAGTTCTAGAATTGTAGCGTTTTGTATCATGTTCCATAACTTAAATGGATTGTAAGAGTTGAAGATGGCTTAAAAGCTGAAAACATTACTCGTATTAAACTGATTTATTAGTAAAATATAGGACTGCTTATTAGTGCTTTAAATTAGTTTATAAGTTAATTAAACACCGAAAAATAGCAGTAAGTTTTTGACTTTTGTACTAAATAGCTAAACCAGCTGTATTCTGAGATATATAAATAGTGATCACAGCACAATTTTAAGTGAAAAAACTTAATTTATTAAAGAATTAAAGCTGAAAGTGCTTTAATTCTTTAATAAATTAAGTTTTTTCACTTAAAATTGTGCTGTGCATCACTATTTATATAATTTATTCATTTCTTCTGTCCATACAATAGGCTTAAGATTTCTTGGCCTTGGTTGTAATTAGTAAAGTGATACTTAATTAAACTCTGTTGGCTGAATTATTGAGTTGCATTTTACTTAGTTCAATGCTCATTTATTACTGATTACCAAAAGAGATTGCAATGCACTTTTCATACTGGACCCTCTGCTTAAAGTCTATAAAAAACAAGTTTTTCTGCATCATGTTCAAATGCAGCACAAACTTTTTTAAGGCATACTTTCATATTGTTAATTAATAAAAGACATTGCCAGTTCACATTTATTTCACTGATAATTTTGCATCAGCTATTGAACATAGTCATGATAAAATTGTGGTTTAGACTTATAGAAGCAATAATATCCATTCTATCAAAAAGATTATGAAACTGCATACATGTTAACCCTCATGATTAGGTTATTGTTTTTGTTGTTATAACAACAAAAAACAATAATCTAATTATGAGGAAAAAATTTTTATTCATTTAACAATAGAATTTTTAGAAGGAATGTAAAAAAATTATTATTATAATAAGTGGCTATCAGAGAGCAGCATGAGACCTGGGGCAGCTGCCCCAGCCTCACAACTTTAGAGATCTCAATTTATAACTGAAAACGTTAGAAAAAAAATATATTTGTGTATTTTTATACTGTTCGATCTTCAGTGTTTCTCAAAATTTGAAGTTCTCTATAAATGTTTTTGCTTTTCTTATACACTTTGTCAATTTTGTCTTTTTTTTTTTTTTTTTAAAGTTCTCTATAAATGTTTTTGCTTTTCTTATACACTTTGTCAATTTTGTTTTTTTTTTTTTTTTTTGAAGGGCCTCAAAAATATTAGTTGCCTGGGCCTCACAGTTTCTCTGAAAGTCCCTGATTATAATTATCCTTAATTAATAAATATTGTTTTAATTGCAATATTGTATTTATTACAATATTGTTAATAATCTAAATAGTGTAAAAGGCATTCATTTATTTTATGTTTTAATAAAGTAATAATATTTAGGATATTTTTTTCTATCAGTTTCATAAAATATCTGTATAATACTCCAAAAATCAGACTATCCATAAAATATTTAATGCATTTGTTAAGAATATTAGATTATAAATATTAAAAAAATGTTATAAATGAATATATTTAAAATTTTCTGAAATAGAGATTTATATATGATTTTCACATTGAAAAAAATTGCATCTCTCAGTTGTAAACTACCAAGAGAACAATGTTAATAGAATATACTAGCCCTCTGATGATATTTCTACTCATTCACAAGAACCTATTTATTCAGATTGTTACAAACTGGAGTGTTTTTGTTTTCTGTATTGCAAAAATTGTAAGAAAGTTTCTATTTGCATAAACTCAACTTGTTTATGAAAAATTGTATATAAGGTGTACAGGCGTCCCTCGACTATCGCACATTCGACTTTCGCACAATTCACTATTTCGCACATTTTTAAAAATTCAACTTTTTAAATATTTTTGTCGATAAGAAAAAATTTTCTTCCATGAAGAACACCCCAAAGTGCTGTAGCTTGCTCTATATTCTCGGACACACATTATTTCCCACAATAGCGGACTTCTCAGAATCGTAATCACTATTGTATTGAAATCAACATGGATAACTGGAGATTATCTGCTGATGCCAAACTTACGATTTTTTCAAATTGCCTAAGCTATTTGTCAAAAAATCTTCCAAAACAAAGGTCCTCTCCTTCAACACGAAAGAATTGTATGAGCGAAAGACGTTCCAAGAAGAGAGAAATGCATACTGATAAAAGCAGTAAGTAGTCGACAAGATTCGGTTTATTACTCGTATTCAAAATAATATACATTTTAAGTAAATGCGATATTTATATTACAGGTGAGTTTGATGCTGGGTCAGAAATTGAACATGGAAGTACATAACTTGCAGATTGAATTTTTTAATAAGGTTTATTTTTTAAGGTTTATTTTTTAATAAGGTTCATTATACAGTGGCCGAATATCCAAAGTACAGAAAAAAAGCATGTAAAAATTGCAAAATTACAATAAATATTTTGGTATTTTCTATTTAATGTATATAGTATTGAAAATGTAAAACAAAAAGTAATTTTAATTTTTGTTTTAAGATACTTTTAGTGTGATCTAATATAAAATCATAGGCGCCTTGGCCTAAACAGCTACTGCACGCCATCTATAGGTAACTTTTGTCATCAATGAAGTTGTTAGCATTGAGAGATAGGAGAGTGCTACGACCAGAAGATCTAATGACCATGGTTTTAATTTAAAATCATTGTTTATTTGAATAAAACAAAGAAATAGCATAGTTATTTAAAATATTAAATAATTATATTACTTTCAATTTAAAAAAAAATGATATTTCTACGGATTTGGTGATTAACCGCTATGACATACTGTACATAGTTGCTGTGTACCAGCTGACGTCACAACAAACTTCACTAGGGGGAGGCGATGCGCATAGGCACACCATATCTATTTACATCGGTTAGTAAAACCGGACAAGGAGCAGTCCAAGAACAGTCACTTGGCGATTAGTAAAACCGGATGAGGAGCAGTCCAAGAACAGTCACTTGGCTTTGGGACAAGGAGCAGTCCAAGAACAGTCACTTGGCTTTGAAGGGGTGAAGATGAGGAGCAGTCCAAGAACGGGTCACACGATTTTGAAGGGATGAAACATCAGAAAGATGGGCTTTTTGCCGCTTGGCTTTGAAGGGGTGAAACATCAGAAAGATGGGCTTTTTGCCGTTCAAATTTTCGGTTAGTAAAACCGAACGAGGAGCAGTCCAAGAACGGTCACGGCTTTGAAGGGATGAAACATCAGAAAGATGGGCTTTTTGCTGTTAAAGATTTTGAAGGGGTGAAACATCAGAAAGATGGGCTTTTTCTGTTAACTGTGCTTTGAAGGGGTGAAACATCAGAAAGATGGGCTTTTTGCCATTAAATGTTTAACATTACTGTACTTTTGAAGGGGTGAAACATCAGAAAGATGGGCTTTTTGCCATTAACTGTTTTGAAGGGGTGAAACATCAGAAAGATGGACTTTTTCCGTTAACTGTTTGATTAGTAAAACCGGATGAGGAGCAGTCCAAGAACAGTCACTTGGCTTTGAGGTGAAGATGAGGAGCAGTCCAAGAACGGGTCACACGATTTTGAAGGGATGAAACATCAGAAAGATGGGCTTTTTGCCCACACGAAGGGTGAAACATCAGAAAGATGGGCTTTTTTCCGTTAACTGTTTAACATGGACGAGGAGCAGTCCAAGAACAGTCACACGATTTTGAAGGGGTGAAACACAAGGAGCAGTCCAAGAACGATCACACGATTTTGAAGGGGTGAAACATCAAAAAGATGGGCTTTTGCCTGTTAACTGTTTAACATTACTGTACTATTATTCTGCTATCGTATATATATAGTATAGTATTTAGGTACAGTATTTTCTCTTTTAAAAAATATCGAAATGGATAAAAGGAAGAACACTTTAGGCGCTCTCTGTCCCGCATTATATTACGATAAAAATGGTCACCCTAGATTGATAAAAAAGAAAACGAAAAAAGAAGAGGTTAGTGATTACGCTATAGCAAAAAATGGATGTGATTGAGCGACATAAAAGCATACTTTGTAAAATATTTTTAAATAAGGATATGTTTACAAAATCATTTGCCTATTATATTGCTGTGCTACGATATTATTTATTTTCTTATTATCTGATTTCTTTATTTAAAATAAAACTTGTGAAAAAATTTGTTATTATATCGCTGTACTACCGATATTATTTATTTTCTTTTGTTTATTATCCTGCTGTGCTACCCATATTATTTATTTTCTTTTGTATTAACTCTTTTTCGTATTCTGCTAATAAACAAATAGTTTTGTTATCTTTTGCTGTCGTATTCTGCTAATAAACAAATAGAAATTTGTTTTTTTTTATCTTTTGGTGTCGTATTCTGCTAATAAACAAATAGCGTTTTTGTTATCTTTTGGTGTCGTATTCTGCTAATAAACAAATAGAAGTTTGTTTCATCATCTTTTGCTGTCGTATTCTGCTAATAAACAAATAGAAAACTTGTACTCATTGGTTCATTAACTTCGCTTATTAATGCTATCTGGAACTAATTTAATTTGCTGTCATATTTTGCTAATAAACAAATAGAAAACTTGTTAAAAATTTCTCATTGGTTCGTAACTTCAGCTTGTTAGTTCTATCTGGAACTAATTTACTGATTCAATAAAGCTGCAATGCTATGCGGCCTTGCAAATCGGCCTATTCACTCAATTCTCGACCCAGAATTGGCGGCCACAACTCGAACTATCCTCTCAATTCTCGACCCAGAATTGGCGGCCATGCGGCGCTCAACTTCTACTTTCAATTCGCTATTTTGGTTTCGATTTGGCAGTTGGTTTGATGATGGTATGAGACGCAATTCCTGGTAAGTTATTAATTTAGATGATGAACAACGATATAAAATATGAAAGTAAATATTTCTTAAACAGTTAGTGTTAAGTTAGTATTGTGGTTATTCATCGTGAGGTTGGCTAATAGCCGGAATCTCACAAAGCAAGAACCAATTACAGTACCATATTTTACATATAGTTAATACTTCGATTAGTGCGAGAAATTCGTGGAACCCATTATTCGCACTAATCGAGGCCTACCTGTATTTCACTAATCCCAGACAAATATCGACTCCTCGATTAAACGTAAAATAAATTCTACTTTAAATCTGTACTCAGACTATTAAACTTCACGCACAGCTAATAATTCTGCAATAATTTTGTAAAATATCGAAATATATATGCCACGATGGAAGAATGGATATAAAGTTGACACTTATGTTCATTGATGCTTATATCGTTCTGGAATCTCTTTTTCTTTAATATCAAAGTTAGAAATTTGAGATATAGAGAAATTTTAAATGTAACTTTCCGAGAATTTTAAAATGTATTTAGGTACAGTGGGTGATCGGTTAACAAACATAATCCGTTCAAAGACAATGTTCGTTATCCAAACATAAAAATATTTCGTGAAAGTGTTCGTTATCCGAACAGTTCGTTAACCGATCACTCTCTGTATATTGCTGTCATTGAATTCAATATATTTTTCAATTACCCATTTTTTTGTCAACAGATGACGCCACACTCCATTCAGGTAGAATACTATGGCCATCCGGCCGCTTTTTTTGTCAACAGATGACGCCACACTCCATTCAGGTAGAATACTATATCTAGATTAGGTTAGGTTTTTTGTCAACAGATGACGCCACACTCCATTCAGGTAGAATACTATGGTTTTTGTCAACAGATGACGCCACACTCCATTCAGGTAGAATACTATGTTGGGGGGCGACAAGACCTTCCACAGGCTGTCCACCCCTGCGGAGGGGTCAGCCGGATTGTGGAGACGGGGATCGACTTTTTCTTTATTTTATAAATATATTTTTTATCTGTGAATTAAGAAATCATAAAATTACTGACGTTTTTTGTCAACAGATGACGCCACACTCCATTCAGGTAGAATACTATGTTGGAGGGGCGAAACAAGCCCTTCCACAGGCTGCCCACCCCTGCGGAGGGGTCAGCCGGATTGTGGAGGATGGGATCGACGGGCCGGACCCGGACCCCATGATAAATATTTTCAAGGGGTGAGACTCGGCATTCGAATCCGGGTCCTCCAGAGTTGAAAGCCGAAGCGTTTCATTTTTCAATTACTGACGATTAATTTGAGAAGCTGTATTTCTAACAATATTGGTTTAATGGAATTAAACCCATTTTTAAATAAAAGAAATGACTCTTTTGAAAATCTTTTCACCGGGAATATCCTGAACTATCCTTTTCTACCTGTAAACGTAAATAACGTTCCGATCATATATACAGGGTGATTCTTATCACCCGTTCCACCGTTTCTAAGAAAAAGTCTCGGAAACGCGATGAGATAGGAAGTAGGCAGAAAAATTTTAATTACCAATATATAAACAACGAATCGAAAATTTTTATGGGCCCATCGGAAGTAAGAGCAGAAGGGGTGAACTTTGAAATCTCCAATAGAAACATATGCCAATTTTGGCATAATTGAATAGAATTGTGAAAAATAAACAAGTTTTGTTTTGAAAGTTTTTTAATATCATCTACGGATTGTGATATATCACTAAAAATACTGCTGCAACATATACCGCCAATTGGGCTATTCAAGCATAAAGGGCTAAAACAAGTCGAGAAATCTTTGTTCTTGAGAATGACTCAATGCCGAACTGTGATGGCGAAAAACTTGCAGCAGCTGCAGTTCGAGTACTATCACCAAATACCCAAATTGGCGTTAAATCTGCATAATACTGCACTTTGCTATTACTCATTAATGCAATCTTCTGACTGTTATGGGGTTTCCATTACCATCTTGATTATTTGCGCTATAATCAACATTTTTATTAATTATCTGTAGAGATTTAATTGATGATAAATAATATTCATCAAGGAGTTCTTCTTTAACTCAACAGAAATCGTTCGTCATACCAACTCCAAATTTTGTTTCGCATTATATCAAATATTTTGTTAAAATTTGCTTATATTTAGTAATTTATCTTTCTGGCTGTGTTCCTGTTTCGTATCTTTAAGAATTTTCATATTTCCTGATATTGCGATGATCCGTTCACTTATACCTGCTACAGACACAACGTCACTTCGAACTTCCGCCATATTACTGACGTTATCAATAGAGCTCATGATACTGATTGGCTGAAAATTTTCAAACAACGAGGGCGCATAGGAACTATAGTAACAGCCAAGTTTTAGCAATCTTTATCAAGAAAAGAAAATAATGAGATATTCACCTAAATCTTGACACGTTTATAAAGAAAACTCCCGAAAACACTTAAACACGTCTCTTTAACTTCATGATGTATACATACTGATAAATAAATACTTTAAAACACAGTTTTTGGTGCACATTTTTTTTACATCCCTCAACTTTCGAACATTCAACATTTGCGCACACTTTCAGGAACCAATTATGTGCGAAAGTCGAGGGCCGCCTGTATGTAAATTAGAGAATACTTGCAGTTTAACCCCTTAAGTGTTGCAGATGTCTATTTCCACCTGTAATTGTGTGGCAACCAGTATTAAAATTAAGCCTAATTAATATGCAAAAAATTAAAATTATATTATCTTGCTTAATTTTTAACAAGATCTTTTGAAATTTTCAAATTTTATAATGAATTTTGCCCTCTTTTTTTTGGATTTTATTTTTTCACAACTTTTGCTCCATATATGAGACTGATGAAAAAACAATTTTTTTAAAATGAAATCTTAGTCATCCAATGAAACTATTGATATTATTAGATAGCCATATCTCCTCTAAACAAAGTAAGCCATGAATGAAGAAATTTAGCTAAAATTTTCAGAAATTATTTATAAAAACCAAAAGTTATGTAACTTTTGTTGAATGAAATTATGTCATAATTATTAAAAAAATTACATAAATTCAATAAAATGTTGTTTTTATTAATATTTCATATTTATTAACATGTTCTTTATGCCTTCTAATGTGAAGGTATGGGTACTCACACCAAATGCTTTAAAATTTTAGCATTCCTCACTTAAAATCAATGTCATATTGATAATCATATGCTGCAAGAACAGCTGATTCCCTATCCATGGGCATATTGCTTGATGTTCTTTTAATTTTGTTTGTAGAGACCTATAAGTGCTGCTAACATATACTTGCTGTTTATTTTAATGTTTTATTATTAAAAGATAGAGTAAATACCAACATTTTTTGAGCTTGGCTATAGATCTTTGTTATTCTTGAGCTTTCATAAATTATGGGCTGTAAGCAGTTTTTACATTTATTTTCTTCTTGACTTTTGTACTAAAGTTCTCCACCTTTTAGAATCATATGTTGTTGCCATGTAGCCATTATTTAGGCAAGGCTTTAGATGTGGGTCGTTGGTATTACCCCTTATATTAATACATTTGATTTAACTGTGTGACAACTTTCTTATAAAAAAAAATCTCATCTTTATATATCCACGTTTCTTTCCATCACAGTTAATATTAAATAATTCTTTTTGTCTATCCTCTTCACGTGCTCAAATGTGTATGTTCTCTTTTCAATAGTGCTTTAAAATATGGATAATTTTTAATATAATCAAGAAACCACACTGGAATAAGTACTTGGGTATTAATTGGTTTTTTATATACAGGGTGTTTCTGAACTCCACATACAAACTTGGAGGGGATATAGAAAACATCAATAGGAATCAGAATCAGATAGGAAAGCAGGGTCCCATATGCCACCCTCAAGTGATTAAAGACAAAGCAAGGACACAATACA
Organism: Olivierus martensii; assembly: GCA_000484575.1. NCBI lineage: Eukaryota > Metazoa > Arthropoda > Arachnida > Scorpiones > Buthidae > Olivierus > Olivierus martensii. Next base: position 25,319 of record AYEL01087970.1, read on the forward strand.
GAAAGCAGTATGAAGCACTTTATTACACAAAAAATTAGTACAATAGTTAGAAGCATCACCGGAGGTGTTCGAAATTCCATCCATCAGCATTCATGCATGATTGACACCTATGCTGCATGGACTGGTGAACATGTTCAAAAGCACCAAACTGTTTCGTGGATCGTAGCAGCAGTGATGGCGATTCTTGCAACAAGGTCCATTTCAGAATCTACTGGCGTTTCGTAGAAAATGGCCTTTATGGCACCCCACAAATAAAAATCAAGAGGCGATAAATCAAGTGATCTTGGGGGCTATGCGATGGGACCACCATGTCCAATCCATCTACCTCCAAATGTCCTGTCCAGATGGGTCACATACAGAAATTCCATAATGAGATGGAGCCCCATTGTGTTGAAACCACATTTGGCGTCGAACTTGTGCAGGAACATCGGTCAGCAATTCCGGAAGGCCTCCTGAAGAAAGATGAGATACGTCTGAGCGTTCATTCGAGGTGGTAAGATGTACGAGCCAACCAAACAGTCAGCCATGATGCTCGCCCACACATTAACAGCAAAGTGGTGTTGTGCGGCACCTGGTCTTGTTCCGTGCGTATTGTCTACAGCCCACATGTGCATGTTGTGAATATCGAACACCCCTTCACGTGTAAAGGATGCTTCATCAGTGAACAAAACAGAACATGGGAAGTGCCGGTCGGACACATTTTTTTGAAGAAACCACCATGCAAATGCAACACATGGTGGATAATCTTCCACTTGCAGTACTTGGACTCTTTGAAGATGAAAAGGATGTAAGCCCTACCCTGTGCAGAACGTGCCACACAGTTGATGCAGATGCAGTTGTTGCAGCGGCAACTGCATCTGCACCAAGTCAGTTATTCGTGTTGGTCACCCCCGCCCGATGTCCTGCATCGGAACTCTGAAGGATCCACGTTCACACAGGTTCTGATGCACATGAGCTAACATTTGGTGATTTGGTATTCACCTCATTGGAAATCTTTCCCGATACAGCCATACAGCAGAGTGTCCATTTCCATTAGCTAGGCCATAAATGAAGTGAATATCGACTAATTTGGCGTTAGTGAAAGGATTCATGTTCACCTCACTCAGTCACCGGCTACAATGAGAAACCCGTGCGTGCTGACCTCAAGAGATCGCTCACAGTGCCACCTATCCATTTGGGACCCTGCTTTCCTATGTATTCTGATTCCTATTGATGATTTCTACGTCCCCTCCAAGTTTGTACGTGGAGTTCAGAAACAACCCCATATAGTTGTTATATAAAATAACAAAATCATGTGCTCTAACAAGGAGAGGACACAGCTGACTACCCACTGATTTTGATGAAACTGAACTGATATAATCTAGAACAAAAAATATCGAATATGTATCCGGGCATTTGTGCCAATGCGCCTTATAAATAAAAATATTAGCATTACAATTTAGATTCGGCGAGCTTAAGAAATAAGAAAGAGAAAAAGAGCATTTCTAACATTACGTTCATAGCATAGTGTGTTCGTGCCGATCCCGTAATCTCAAGGTTGCGGCTTCGAGGCCCGTCTCTCTCTCACGAGAATTTACTGCATCTACTTGATGAGCAAGAATATATGTATATTAGCCAAATGGAAATATAATATAAATAAAATAATCAGTAAACAGAGTTAAATTATAAAATTTAATCAAATCAATATAGTTTTGGAAGAGAAACTAACTTAACTCACTAAATACTAAAATATAAATATTAAAAAGAGAACTTACTTTTGTTAACTTGAAGAAACAATAGTTTAATACATATGTACTTAATATTGCATAAATAAATTTTTGAGGTATTCTAATTGTTTTTTTGTATAGCTGATGATGACTTCTTGAAGTCAAAAGTACTTCTATAATAAAATTATCTTTTCCACTTTGAATAAGGGGTGTGTGTGTATGGGTGTGTGTGTGTACTTAATTATTTATTTTCTTGTTACTATGGCAACCACTCATTAGTATTCCAGAAGGAATGTGTATATTTTAAACCAATATTCTCCTAATAAACTGCTTAAAACTCTTATAGGCATAAAGCCGAAAACGTTTGCGATGTTTTTGTGAAATAAATGTTTTTTCTCTACTGCGTATTAGTGCTGAGTTTGTTGTATATTTTAAAGTTTTGAATGTAGCTGAGGAGGATTTAATAAAATCAAAAGTGCTACTATATGGTTGAATTTTTGTTGTTAATTGCACTTGTGATTGATGTTCCTGCCATAGTGCTGTTTCTGATCTTTTTAAGTCTGTTTGGCAGTGTAAGTTGGAAAAATGATGTTGAAGAAACATCTTGAAACAACCTTGAAGCAATATCAGAACGAAACACAATCAGATGTAACCTTGAGCAGGGCCAAACAAATAGGGTTCAAGCATTTATTTTTTAAAATCCAAGAAAGTTTTTAAAAATATTTAGCAGTTAACGTTAATGCATTCACAAAAGGTTTTTGGATAACAATATTTATATTTAATTGATGAAAACAGAAAAAATAATGAGGAAAACTTCAGTTTAATTATATGCATCAAAATACACTTTGACTGGCTTCACATCATAGATCAGTAAACAGACCAAGGCAGCAATGGTAATCTGCAGTGCTTTGAAATAGCATATATGGTAACTTATTGCGATCTCAACATGCTTAAACTTTTTGTGATCACTTGTAACGTGGTCAGCAGATCATGAATTCGGCACAATGAGAAAAATGATGCATTTGTAGCAGCATTTTTGATTTGGCACAGGCATGTGATCCCTAGTATAGACATTTGATGATATTAAAACATAGTTATATGGCATAGCATGTCAGCTGTATTTAAAATATTTAAGAAAACTTAGATTTTTAACAACAATTAGGATATAACTACTCCAAAATATTGGATCTGAATGATGTGCTCATAACTGTAGGTGATTTTATAATCCTTTTGTATACAAGAGATTTAGTGCTGAATAGACCAGTACGTGCACTAAATCAGGATATTTCTTATAAGATTTTGCTCCAGAGTTGGATAACATATTACTACCTGTAGTGGAACATGATATAATACATTGGGATATAATTAAAAGAAAAATGAACTTTAATACCTGTAATAACATTACAAGGAGATTTGCTGCATGTGTTTGTTACAAAAAATTGGACAGATGAGACCAATTTTTGCACCAAAGATAAGACAAAGAAGATTGTAATGATAAAAAATGAAATTTATGAAGAGCTCCTACTTGAGTATCTAATCTGCAAAATTATTAGTGAAAGAGCATCCACACAGGAGTTAGCATGGAAAGTAAATAGGCTTATCCACAATATAGATTTCCCACCTGATTGAATTCATAATAAAATAATAAATCCAAATACCCTACTTATTTGGATATTTAAATTCATACAAGATATGACTTAATGTGAGACTTAGTTGATAGAGCTTCATTTCCTTTACATAATCATGAATAAAAGCTAGCCAAAGTGTATTAATAAAATGTGCAATTATCAGTATAATATTAAACGTTCAATCAGACTGCACCAAATACAAATTACAAGCAAAACTACACAAGAGCCCTTTAGCAGTCAAAAGATTTTCTGAATAAAAATCTTTTGACTGCTAAAGGGCTCTTGTGTAGTTTTCTTGTAATCAGTATAATATCTCTTCATTGGAGAGCTTCTTAAAAAGACTGCATGAAAATGGTCCTCTTCTTAGTGAAATAATAAATTTTAGATTATGAGAGCCTATATTCATTGATAGAAATTGTATCTGCATGCTTATTCTCGTACAAATTTCTTTTAAAGCATCTCCAAGATGCATGTAACCAGGTCTGGGATGTCGGCAGGAAAATGTGCCGACATTGACGCCTACATTTTTTTGCCGACACCGACTCGTCTGATAGTAAACAAGCACAAGTGATTTTTTAGAACACATTTTTATTCAATATTTATTACTGAAAAAATTATTTATTCACCAAAAAAGAAAATAATTATTTAATACATTTTTTAAATTTAAAACTAATAAATTATGAGCAATGAGAAAGTTATTGCCGACACCCCAGTCCTGCATGTAACAATATACAAATGCTAAAGGATCTATGCCATATAGTATATAATTCTTACTATATGTTTAGAGAAAATTATTATTACCAAACCATAAGTTTATCAATTGGTGGCCTTATGACTGGGTGATGGCAAAGCTTGTTGTTTGATTTAAATACAAAATTTTAAACCTTTTTATGTATAATAACTGTCTGTGTTCGATATGTTGGCAATATCTGCATTATTAGGAAAGATGAATATAAAGTCCAAAATTTAGCACATCAATTTACAGAATATCCTTGGTTTGGAATTAAAAATAGATCAAACCTCAGATAATCTTTCCATTATCTGGATATACTTGTTAATATCATTAATGTAGAATATATAACAACCAGAGTTGCAGAGTCAGATGGCAAATGATCCGACTCTGAATCCACCTTTTAAAAAAATCCGACTCTGACTCCCTAAAATTTGTAATATCTGACTCCAGACAATTTAAAATTTAACTCTGACTCCACCTAAAATCCTCCGACTCCCTGACTCTGACTGCAACTCTGATAACAATTACATATAAAAACTAACTAATGCCCAGATATTCATTCTAGTGAAGTCAAATGATCTGATATACTATAAAATTATCCATATTTTAAAGCACTATTCAAAAGAGAACATACACATTGAGAACATGAAGAGGATAGACAAAAAAGAATTATTTATCTATGACGGAAAGTCATAGATAAATAATTCATATTTATATATACAGTACTGTATATATAAATATACAGTACTGTATATATTTATTTCATATATACTGTATATATGAAATAAATATATTTCACAATTGGACCAATTAAAATTTTCTTATTTCATAGATTTTAATGAAAAGTTAAACATGAATATATAAAAGATGAGACTTTCTTATATAAGAAAGTTGTCACACAGTTAAATCAAATATATTAATATAAGGGGTAATACCAATGACCCACATCTACAGCCTTGCCTAGATAATGGCTACATGGCAATAACATAGGATTCTAAAAGATGGAGAACACTATTACTAAAGTCAAGAAGAAAATAAATATAAAAACTGCTTACGGAAGACAGCCCATAATTTTTGATAGCTCAAGAATAATAAAGATCTATAGCCAAGCTCACAAAATGTTGGTATAGAGTAAATACCAATATTTTGTGAGCTTGGCTATAAATCTTTGTTATTCTTGAGCTATCGTAAATTATGGGCTGTCTTCTGTAAGCAGCTTTTATATTTATTTTCTTCTGGACTTCTTGATCTTTTAATAATAAAACATTAAAATAAACATCAAGAATACATTGGCAGCACTTATAGATCTCTACAAACAAAATTAAATTATCATCAAACAGATACACCCACGGATAGGGAGTCAGCTGTTCTTGCAGTATGTGCATATCAATATGACATTGACTTTGAGTGGAGGAATGCTAAGATTGTTATACTACTTGGATCAATACCCAGACCTCCATATTAGAAGGCATACAGATTGCTGTTAGGCAATAACATATTATAAATATGGTTATGCCCAAGGAGTTTCCCTATCATGGCAATGGCGTGTTACCTATACCATCCTTGTCTTCAAGTTTCAATATCTTTAAAACAATTTTATATTACATTGAAATAATAATATTTCTACTGGTTTGAATGTTAAATTAGAAATATGGTTATACTTTGTTATTTAAATAATGTTGATAAATCAATTCATAATGATCCATGCCGATATATACAAATAAATTAGATGTCTAAGTTTTGTACATAAAATTGGGTTATTTGTAACTCAGATACTGCTGTGTTATTGTGGCTCCAAAAGTACTGAAATAATTTTATATACTGTATATTGTAATATATTTCACAATTGGACCAATTAAAATTTTCTTATTTCATAGATTTTAATGAAAAGTTCCAAATATTTTCATTAAGAAAAATAGAGGTACTTTTGGTATAGTTGCCACTATCTTGAAATACTGTTGTAACATGTCAATTAATTGTATAATTTTACATTATATTTATTACTGGGGCATTTTGCTATCATATTATTTTAAGATTATTAGTTTTCTTGAAATTCTGTAAAATTTAAAAATGAAATTCTAAAGTACAAATGTTCATAACTAGAAGGGCATTTGCATTATCATATTATAGTTGAATGGTTGTTGTTTCTTGATTATTATATATAATGTTATTAATGGTATGTTGTCATTATTATATATCAGGGGTGGCCAAACTTCATGTCACTACGAGCCACATAGGAGAATCTCAAAGAGAGATGAGCTGCATTTTCTTTCTGGATCAATAAAAACAGCATCAGTTTTTGGGTAATCTTAATTAATAACGATTGCAAAAATTGTTTATTTCAGATGCATTTATTTCGTAAAGATATATACTACTTTTACTATAGATAAAAAAAAATAATATATTTGTAATTTGTTTAACTTAAATAAGTATTTGCTTCATATTTACTATTGACTTTCATGGTATAGAGCCACATTGAAAATACCAAAGAACTGCATGTGGCTCATGAGACAGTTTTGGCCATCCCTGTAATATATTGTGGAATATAATAATATAATATGTGGTTAATATGATTCTTTGGTCTTTTAAATTTAAAATTCCATGCTATATTTAAACGTTGAGTTCTAGTACAAAAATGTTTTAATTTATTGTTCTAAGATTGAATCTATTTGTAATTATATGATTTGGTGCTGATGACAATTGTGGTAAAGGTTGAAAACTTTTTACTTTTAATAAAATATTTCTGCTCTTTTAGTGCTGCTAAGATTTATATGGATTGTTCATAAATTACACTTACTTGTTTCAAGGCCATTTCCTTAATTTCTAACAGATTACTTTGAAGAGCAAGAATTAATTCCGGTAAAAACTTTTGAATAACAATATTTGGTGATATAGAATCTAAGAGTTTTGTGAGAAAATTAATTGCAGCTTCTTGATCATCCCTAATTATTCAAAACAAACGAGAGATTATATCTGGTTTTATTAAAAAGAAAGTAAATTTGGGGCTTTTCGGTTAACGGGGCGCCAGTCGTTAGTCGAGTTTCAGAAAATAAGGAATTAGCACATATCTCCAGCATGTAATTATTCCAAACGACTGTTGTACAATGATACATTTTCAGAAGTTGACAGTGATATAAACACGGTTATCACAATTGGTACACAATTACGACTGGCGTCTCGTTAACCGAAAAGTACCGTAAATTTTTATCTAAATTTCAGATATTTTAAAAATCATACTTATAACATTCTACAAAGAAAATAAGATTTTGGTTACTTTTGACTTGGTGTATCCTGAATGATATAGCGAATTAATGGAATAATTTGAAATTCTCTTACAACGTTGGCAATATCAGACTGAGGTACAGAAGACATAAGAACATTAATTTCTTTCATTATTTTCAAGGAATTTTCCGGAGAAGTTTGAAATTCTGATAAAAGAAAGGTTAGTTGATTCTTTAACGACACCGCCATTTTAGATGTTTTGACTGTTGCCACTAGATAAATGCATTAAATTTACCATAATCTTATCAAATGATAAAAATAAATATATTCGATTTAATTTCATATAAACTAAAATAAGTAATGCTGGTTAAAAATACTTTTTACGTTTTTTAAATAATGAAAGATTATCAAGCACTTAAAGTTACCAGCGTTTGAGTTTAGCAATTGTTTCGGTACGACAGTATTAAAAATCCCAGCGGAAGTTCGACCCCCATTTATCTTACCCCCTAATTAAAGGCTCCTGGGTACGACAGGACAAAAAATTCCAGCCGAATTTCGACCCCCTCTTTACTGTATCCCCTAATTAAACACTCCTGAGTTCATTGGTGAAGGTCCTATGTGGGGCAGAAGCCCCATTCTCAAGTTATGGGGCTCCAAAGTTGGGGCTCGGAATCACTTTTTTAATGATATTCTGCAAAACTTTTATAGATAACTGAATAATTTAAACTTATTTTAGATGCATCTTATTATTCCGAATCGAATGCAATCAATTTAAATAAGCCACGACTTACCTTTACGAAGTAAGCTTCGGAACGGATATATCGTCGTAAGTGAAAAAATTACGTAACTGGTTCGGGTATCATATTTCCGGAGTCGAAAATTCTACCCCCTTATAGTGCATCGCGTAATTTGGAGGTGCTGAGTCCAAAAATGTAATTATTTTTTACAGTCAGTCGAAATAATTAAATACGAACAGTATGTATATATCCTTCGTTAAACTTCAAGTAAAAAGTATCCCACCAAAAACAAAAATGTGAAAATTGGGTCAAATTCTATTCTACCAGTTTGTTTGGCCACCAAAAGAATAAAGATCTAAAACAAGTGCCAAGTTCCATTCCAACCCCAATGTCGAAAAATGAGATTTAAATAGAAATAAATTCTAATATAGTGTCACCTCTTCAGACTTTTACTTGGTAAGTTTTAGATCGGAGCCACATCTTCAGGCTATTATTTGGCAAGTTTTAATATCTATGATAGCTGGGTAATAACTTAATATAACTCAAAAACTTGGCCCATTTTTCATATTTTTGTTTTGATGGGATATCAAATACTTTTTGCTAAATTATTATATGAAACAAACATGCTAAATAAAATAATAATCTAAAATAGCTAAATAATAAAATTGTAAAACTATCAGGTAAATGACTGAAGAGATCACACTATATTGAATTTATATGAATAAACGGGCTTATTTAAAATTTCATTTTTTCTTGTATCTTGATTTTGTTTCGAGTTGCGTTTGCGTTTCAGCGCCACTTTCTTTGTTTGACAACTGTTATTTTCTTGTACGTCTGCAACATTGGATCGTATAGCGCATTCACGATCCCTAATTTTTCTAGTTCTACTTTTTCTTTGTTTTTAATATAAGTTTCTCCAAGTCAGGATGGCACAAAGATTCGAGTCTATTATATTCCACAATTGCAGTTTCTTGTGCTTTGATTTGGCTTGAGTCAAAGTTGATTAGATGAACTTCACTTAGCGTTTTAATTCTGGAGAATGCTACATAAGCTTACATAATTAATTAATTAATTATGCAAATATAATTAAAATAGTAGAAAATATTTATACTTTTTACTATTTTAATTATATTTTGTTTTTGTAGGCATATATTTATTAATGTAATGAATGCATGTATATATTCATTAAAAAAGACTGCTATATAGGCGATGAGGCACTGCCAGATGAGACACGACGCGACGCGCTCAATCGCTTGAGGCTCCCTTTATTTGTATCTCCAAAAAAACATTTCCAATGTATGAAAAAAGCTAATTTCTTTCATCCCTCAAATTTTATCACATTTCCGTATGAAATCATATAAAAAAGTATTTTAATTAACATCTAGTATATCTGGCAAAAAGAAAAACAGTTAGCCTATGTTATAGAAACTAAACATGCTGTGGTTCTCTCTATTATTTTTATTAGTCGGAAAAAATGTCTATGCTTGGTGTAATTTTTATTTTTCAATTTAAAATAAATGCTTAAATTAAGAAAATTTCGATAATTTATTTTTTAAATTTGTTATTTTATATTTTCATAGACTGTTCTTATGGCGAAGAATTTACTGAATGCAATTATGGTTGTGATCGTTATTGTGAATGGTCTAACTCTAATGGAACCATAATGAATCGTCCTTGCTCAGATGCCTGCTTTAAAGGATGTGCTTGCAAAGAAGGTTATGTTCGACTTCATTCTGGAATAAGTCAATGTATTCCCGAGTCAGCGTGTGGAAGTAAGTTTATAAAACATACAAAATCCTGTTATCATAAATTTCAAATTTAACTCGTAAATACAATTATTATTATTTATGAATTAAATTATTTATAATTTAACTAAATACAATTATCAATTACAATTTTTTAAGTTAATTACCATTAGCAATTATAATAAGTTTTAAAAAAATTGAATAATTTTTAAAATATTGAAACTATTTGAAGTTAAAAAGTTGCATATCAAATTAATAGAATATATTATTTATCATTAGTATTAATATCTTAGGTTAATAAGTAATGATTTTTCGACATTTAAGATTGCGCTAAAACAATTTTTTAGAATACGAAATAAGCTGAAAAATTGAGTAGAATCAAAATAAATGATTTAAAATCATGCGCTTTGTTAAAATTTATGAATTTTAAAAATGGTTTTGAAACTATTTCAAACTGTTATATTTTAATTACTTTCCTCAATTGGATTCTGATTGTTGCATAGATGAGTTTGTATATCCTTCACTGTACGAACTCATCCATGGCCAACTAAAAACGATTTGAATTTATTCAAAGCTGAATTACTTTTTGGTGATAAAATTTTAATAGTAGAAATGACTAAAATACTCATATTGTAAATCAATTATAAATATCAAGCTTTAATGTCGATAAAATTAGATCAGATTAGCTAAATTGAAAAAAAAAAATTGTAATCGAACATGAAACACATATCTAAGAAAATTTTCATAATTTTCATGTGGAATCGACAAAGTTCATCGATCTTTCACATTCTGAATTATTCCATTATAGGCTTTCAGATTGCCGCGTAGTTCAGCGCTTGCTTGTCATTTTTTCCGAGTTCTATTCCAGATTCCGTATTTTCAGACTTTTCAGGTGAAGTCTTCCCCGATTCGTTGAACAACCAGGTTTAACGAACTGGAGAAATTTCAGTTCGTGTTCAACCAACAGGGATTCATCTTTCATCTGACTCCAAACTCCATTGCAAGTAGGGATGGCCCTTAGTAGACATTTGAATAACCCACTATTTTAATATCTGACAAATATGAAAACCTGCGTAAACTAAAAATAAATCACAATTATATGTATAAGTGTTTCCTGTTGGATCTGGAATAGCCACGCCATTTACTAATTAATTAATGATTAAAAAGTAGTATCAGGAAATCGGGTTTTAAAAACAGGAAAAACTGTTTTTTGGAAAAATATTGTAGTTTTCATATAATATATGACACTTTCCTTTCAGAAATGAACCTATCAATTACTTTTTAGTAAATTTTTGCAATTAAGCAAAAGGATAGTTTCGTATTTAATAATGGGGCGATTCAGGCCTACAGTATGGTTTGAAATGGCTCCATTTCTTAATTTTTAGAAGGAAACTGGCATAAAATGTTTAAAGAAGCTTATACTTAATGTGATGAGAGTCAGTTTGTGATGGCAGTCAGTTAATATAGTTTGTGATAGCAGTCAGACTATATGTGATGGCAATCAGTTAAGTGACAGCTATTAGCTGTCACTTAACTGACCTGCCATCACATATCATGACCTGCCATCACATATAGTCTGACTGCTATCACATATATATATGAATCTGCACAAGTGATATGTGATGGCAGGCACTTAACTGACCTGCCATCACGTATCACTTGTACAGATTCATATACCTTTACACAAATGTTAATTAAACAACTTAAATGAAAATCATACATAAAAACCTATGCCATTTTGTTAAAACATGTTTTTTCTTCTGTATGGAACAGATTGTTGGACAAATAAAAATGAGTAATTTGAGAAATATTATTTTTCACAATTTATGCTTTATAGAGCAAAGATTCTTTCTCTTTTTTATTGTATATAATTCTCTCTGAATGTTCTAAATTTTAACTATTTTAAATCATATTGATTTAAAATATTAATTTCTGGCTTAAATTGATTTAGAAGATGATAAACTATTCTTAAAATAAAATATCGTTTTTCTATGATGCGATATATTTTATGTTTCTACTGTGGCTGAAACTCCTAGAAATTTTGATATCATTAAAAACCAGTTTTGAAAACAAAAAATTAATTCAATTATTTTATCTCTTTATTTAATAGGTTGTCCTGTCAATGAGCATTTTGATGCATGTAGACATCACTGCCAGGAAAATTGTAACAATAAAGATGAACCCTTGATATGTGAATTGATGTGTCATCCTGGATGTATCTGTAATGTAGGATACATAAGAAAAGAAGAAGATAAATCTCCATGTATACCAATTGAAGAATGTCCAATTTGAATTATATTGATATTAATTTCACTCTTAAACTATATTATAAATATGGTAAAACTAATAATATATACATACAACAGATAAAGATACATATATTAAACATATAAAAATTTAATTAGTTTTCATGCAAATACAGTAATTGTAAATATTAAAATTGTAAAACACGTAATTTGCATTTTACTGAAAATTTTACTACTACTCTTATGTTCTCTGAATCATTTTAATGTTTTTTAATTGAATAATTCTATGATTAAATTTTTATACTTATTATCACATTATTGTGCTACCTTATTACATTATTATAAATTCAATCAGAATAAATAATGGAAAAAATAAATGTAATTATAAAATCAATATTTTCTTCCAGTTTCTTTTTTCTTAATGCGACTTTTTCAGAAGTTTTTGCATAAAAACATTAGAATAATTTTAAAATATTCTCAAAAATATTTATTCTTGTATGGTTTAACGCCGAGTTTTACTTGGTGGATACTAAACGAAGAGCATTTCAGTGTCCATCACAGCCAACTTAGTGATCTCTCTAAAACAGCTCGTCATCGCATCACGTGATTAATTAGCTTAGTCAATCGTTATTTTTTTAAACATATATAGAAACCATCGTAGATATAAACATATACAGTGAGTCTCATGGTTATTCATACAGATTGTCGAATCTTTATTTATCCGCAAATTCATTTTGCACTCAGAAAGTTAGTATTTTTACAGAATAGAAAGTGACGTCATCTATTGACAAAAAATATATAGAAACCATCGTTGATATAAACATATATAAAATATTTAAAACAAATAAAAAAAAT
>AYEL01087971.1:0-10472 GCA_000484575.1 Olivierus martensii
TACAGTATTTAATATGAGAAAATTTCAAAATTTTATTCTGATGATCAAATTTATATACTAAACATTTTGTTATTCTTATATTATCCATTATATGTAAATTGTTAGACTGGTTAATGAACTAATTATAATATATATTATAGATAATAATTAATGTTCAGATTTACACAAATAAGATAATAAAAAACACAAGACCACAAGTAACAATCAAAATCAGATTTTAATTGTTTATTTGTGGTCCCAACATTGTGTTCTTATAAATAATAGCATTATTTAGACACAAGAGATAGTTTTAATCAAAAATATTTAGAATAAATACAGAGAAAAACTGTTTTGATTAGCTCTCTTCAATTCTAAAAGTCAGATATGAATATTAGCAGCATGTTCAAAAAAAAATTATTGCTCTTTCCTTGTAGAAAAAAGTTCTTTTTAGTACTCTTACTTGGCTGGAAGCAAAAGTTGTAATATCTAATGCCTCAGTTAATTTCATTATTTTTTAGAGAACCCTTGGAAATAGAGCATTCCCATACATTTAAAAATCCATCCATATCAATAATATAAATCTGGTCCATTACAATAAATTTTTTAGAATCCAAATAAAATAGTATACTCTTTAATGATAATCCTTTTATCTGTTTGTTTTGCATCCCATTTACAATAATTTTTCAAATTGTTTTGAATGGCAATTGTTTTTATAGTTCTCTTTTGCATCTGTGTAACACTTCGTCTCCTTAACCTCAATACTAGGTATTCTCTTTTTCCCTATTTCCATTAGATATATTTTCTCTATCATAATAATTCAAATCATTCTTTGGCATCTATCTACATAGTCATTTGTTTTTATACTAAATTTTTTCCTTCTTCATTCATTTTCACTTTCCTGTTTGTTAGTGTATTGTCCTATTAAAAATCATCGTTCTTAAACTGCAAGACTGTTGATATATTTATCTTAAATTATTATTATGCATATTTTTCCAACCTTATTAATAGGTAATATTATAATATATTGACAATAAATTGTAAAAATATTAATTCATGTTAAACTTATTAATAATATAGTGATACCTTGGTTCACGAACACAATCCGTTCCTTGACTCTGTTCGTGATCCGAAAAGTTCGTAATCCAAATCAGTTTTTCCCATGCAATTAATGTAAATCCAAATAATACGTTTTTTTTTCCTAGAAAAAAAATTTAACATGTTATGGCTTTGTGTGTGGAAATAATACAGAAAGGAAATAAATATAACAGTAATATTAGAAGAAAACATGTTTAACACCACCTTCACTAACACTTTAACTTTTTGGGAGCCATAATAAGGGATAAATTTAATTAAGTAAAGAAAAAAACTAAAATATCAACACTTGTTGGAACTTTACTGTACCCATATGAGCTAGGCAAACTGGATTGCTGCTGGGGGCGAGGCTGTGCTCAGGGTTTTGTGCGCTGCAAGTCACATGCACTCCATGCATTCCGTGCGTGTGTGTTCGTGAACCGAAGCATCGTTCATAAAGCGAAGCAAAATTTATTCGCAAATGGTGTTCGTGGACTGATTTGTTCGTGAATCAAGACGTTCGTGATCCGAGGTATCACTGTATATTCTTTTTGACATTGTTTAAATTTTTATAGTTTGAATTGTATTACGTGCGATCTGTTCCATGTAACTGATAATGGTATTTAAAATACCAAAAACGTTTTTAGTTTATTAATACTAATAAAATGTTTGTTTATTTCCAACTGCTAAAGTGCTTTTATTCGTTGAACTTTTATTGTCCTATTACTACTACTGGTCAAGTGTTGTTTCAGTTCATTGTTTAAACTGAAGATGATCTCTTTTCCTTGAGACTGAAAGTACTTGTTATTTTTTATATAATTATTTTATAAATAATTTGCACTATTAAATTTTATTTATTTAGTATCATAGTATTGTATATTTAGTTAATTTTTATTAAACAGGTGAGTACCTATAAATCAGTTCTTCACACATCATGCTAAAATCTTATTTAATAATGTTATTTTTTTTATATCAAATTCTGTTCAGTTTAAGATATACATATTATAACAGATATATTTTCAATCATGATATCAATATTGATCAATTTAAAATTGCTAAATAATATGAATATGAATGAAAATTTTCAAAAAAAATTATAATAATATAAATTTTACAATTGATCATTACTATCTGGGAGGGCTATGGAGTCAGACACAAATTCTATAACTCCAGCTCCTCAATTTTTAAATCACTTAATCCAACTCCATATTTGATTCCAGCTCATTTATAAAAACTACCATATATACTCGTGTATAAGCCGAGGTTTTTTTTCAAAAAAAATTTCTGAAGTGGGGTCGGCTTATACACGGATCAAAAAATCCATATTTTTTTTTTTTTTGGCTGGAGAAATTGAAGTAATAAGCAAAACCATAACCTTTATTGAGCGTCTCCTGAAGACCAGGAAGGAAATTTTGTAATAATTCATTTAATATGATGTTCCTAAAGACCAGGAAGGAAATTTTTAAATAATTCGTTTATATGATACCAAGTAAAATTTTATCTAACCCCGTTGCAATTGAGCATGTCATGCCGCCGACTCCAACCTGCGTCTATATACCGTAATCAGGTAGACAATTCCGCGCTGTCCGATACAATGTGATGCGAAAACTCGACAATCAATCATACCTAGGACTCATATTTGAGTGAAAATATAAATTTATTTTTCATTATTATTAATTAAGAATGTTTTAATTCATTCGCTAGAAATCGATAATGCTATAGAGGCAGCATTTTTGAACTTGGAAGAGCAGGCGTTGCGTAGGGCATGTCATCGTTTCCGGTCGAGGATCGAGGCAGTAATTGAGGCAGAAGAGAATTACATCGAGTAATTTTAATCTAAAGGGATCCCAAATTAATGTGCAAATGATAATTTTGATAATTTTATTCTTTTTGTTAAATAAAATTTTGTTTAATTAAATTGTTTATTTTGTCCGGATTTAGCTGGCTGTATGTGAAACTGTTATATTCAGGCTATGGAAGTATGTTTCAGAAATGAACTAATTGAGCTTTACATAGGTGCAACATGACTGACATTCAATAACTAAAAAGAAAAATTAAATCAATTGCAAGCAACAAACTTTACTATTAAAATAAATTTAAATTTAAGGGTGAAGCCTGTCCGGACTGCGTCTGGTGTTGCTGTTGTTGCTGTCATGTGCAAGCCGCATAGATGCCCGCACAAAAGGCCCCTATTTCTCCAGGATCACAAACAAGCTTTGCTCCTCAAACCCATGTCTTAGAACCTACAATCGCGATTTTTGACCTCAGGAATATGTTCTTCCACCAGAACTCCAATTCCTCAATATAAAGTATCTCTGCATCAAATAGTTTTAGTCATTACTATGATGTTATTGGTAGTTAAAAATAATTATAAATGTTTTCCATCTCTGATTTCAGAAATAAATATGAATATATTATTTTAATTAAGAGAAATAGCTGAATTCTTATTTATTTCCAAAAAACAAATTTAACAAAAATGGTATATAGCAATTGTTTTACTTAATCAGAAAAGAACACATATTCTATATCATTCTTATACTGGAGATTACTTTAAAGAGACATACTAAAGAGACTAAAGAGACATACTGTATATACTTGTGTATAAGCTGAAGTTTTTTCTCAGAAAAAAATTTCTGAAGTGGGGGTGGCTTATAAATCGGTCAAAACAAATCAACTTTTTTGGCTGGAGAAATTGAAGTAATAAGCAAACCATAACTTTCTGAACATCTCCTGAAAACCAGAAAGGAAATTTTACAATAATTCATTTAATACATTACCAGATAAAATTTTATCTTACCCTGATGTGATCGAGTGCATCGTGCTGCCAACTCCAACCTGTGTTTATATACAATAATCAGGTAGGTGATGCCATACTACATGACATGACATGACACAAAAACTCTCTACAATCAATAAAGAATCTTTTAGGTTTCATATTTGAGTGAAAAAATATATTTATTTTTCATTATTATTAATTAAAATGTTTTAATTCATTCTAGAAATCGATAAATACTTATTATACTCATTGATGATTTAATTAAAGTAGATTAAAAAATAACTAAAATAATGTTTAAAATAACAATTCTCAGAGTATCTGCTCCTATAGACAGGATTTCTATTAGATTAAGTTGTTTTGTTAAGTTGCCATATCACATATGAAATAACCTGGATCCTCCAAGGTTGTAAGTGACTGCTTTATTATGCAGCTATTTGATTATCAGATTTCTGCTCAGATGTTATTTTTTAACTGATGGATCATCACAGGCTATGGATCAATAATAACTCTCTGAGAAGTACACTTAAGAGAGAGAACTATTTTAACTAACTGCTACTATTACCATATATACTCGTGTATAAGCCGAGGTTTTTTTTTTTCTTCTTCTTCTCAAAAAAATTTCTAAAGTAGGGGGTTGGCTTATACACGGATCAAAAAAATCGACTTTTTTTGGCTGGAGAAATTGAAATAATAAGTTAAAACCATAACTTACTGAATGTCTCCTGAAGACCAGGAAGGAAATTTTGCAATAATTAATTAACTAAAGTAAATTAAAAAGTAATTAAAATAAAGTCTACAAGACAAATACAAGTCTTTAAAGCAGGTAAAAGATCATAAAACACAAACAACAAACTTAGTTAAAACGTTTTCAATCAGTTTATTGACCCGCTTCAGTAACATACAAATGTTCACTTTAGATTCTAAAGTGAACATTTATAAAGTATTTATCCTGTTTAGAGCTTTGTATTTTGTGTGCATTTTTGTGAGTGTAACAGGATGGCTTTAAAGTTCTTATTTAAAATTTGTACTGAAAAATAATTATAGTCTATTGAAAAAGTTCAACAGGCAAAATCAGTAAACAAAATCAAACTTTGAAATCACACACTTAACACCTAGAAATCACACTGCACATCATCCTAATGGTATATGACATCATTGTTAGGATGATCCACTTATTTTAAAATACAATCAAAGATTTGAATATAATAACTCAACTGAACTATAGGGAAAATGAAACTTTACATGGTCTCTTGGGAGCCGTATGACGTAGACATGTTCTAATGGAATTTTTACTGGGATAATTTAATATGAAATTTTTTCAGGAAAGAAAACAGTTATTCAATAACAACCATAAAAAGAAAATATTTTTATGTAATCAATCCACTCGTTGGTCTTGATGGTCTAGCGGTATGATGTTGGGACGTTAGCTCAAAGGTCTCCAGTTTGATCCCGGGCCAGGGCGGATTTTTTCTTCGGATAAATAAGTTAAAAATTCTAGTTGAATTATTAATTAATAGATGGTGCCACTCATTGATTTAATAAAATAATAATAATTCCAATTACAAGATGGCGCTAAAATTAGTTTAAATTCTTTCTAATTGTTAAAAGTTACCGTTAAAATTTCAAGGGCTATAATTTGGCTAGTAAATTTAGATTATTTTTATGTAAATTATCAAAAATTATTACTATTTGTTAACTTGATATTTTTTAAGTTGTCATCCTAACAATAATGCCATATAATGACATCAGTCTTGCTTCGGAGTAAATTAAAATTTTACTTTACCCAAAGCGATTTAGTGTGCTGCACCACCAACTCCAACTTGCATTTATATAAATGCATCAGATAGGTGATTCTGCATTGCCTGATGTGCCGTAACACAGAAATTCTCTACAATAATCCAAGAATCTTATGTAGGTGCACTGTACTGGATCACTTTGGGATAAAGTAAAATTTTACCTTTTAAACTGATATACTGGTGTTTGTATTATAATAATTTATGTATATATTTAAAGTTTTAATAAAATATTTATTTTTGCAAATGGCATTAATATATTGGTAACTAAAAATCAAAGATCATGTAACTTTTCAATTTCAAATTTTTATCAAATTTTAAGTGATAAAGTCAGGGGGTAGGCTTATATATTGGCTTCACATTTTTACCAATTTTCAAACTCTGAAGTTGGGGGGTCAGGTTATACATGAATCGGCTTACATTCGATTATATACAGTAGCTTGAAATTATCCAAACTTCATAAAACAACTAATAAAATTGCACATGTTGTACATCGCATAATCTACAGAATAATACACAACCTAATAAAAAGTACTTACACTCGGTCCTGTACTCTAATGCCATACAATCTTTAAAAAAAGTCTTATATGACAAGAATTTGGTTTTACCTTTTAGTAGAATGAATACAACGTATAACAACTTAAGAAATATTAAACCTCCGTTACCACCAAAAGAGAAGGCAGGAATATACGTCATACCTATGTTTAACAATGATTGCAATCATAATGAAGTGTATATTGAGAGCACAATCCGTTCATTAGAAACTAGACTGGCAGAACACAAATATGATATAAAAACCGCTAAACTGAACACTGCTCTTGCAAGGGCAGCTTATGAGTATAACATTGACATACATTGGCAAAATGCCAAAATAATACGATCTTGTAATAATTCATCATATATTAGGTATGCTGAGGCTATGGTTATAAAACAATACCGTAAAAAATGTCACGTGATTAATGATAACCCCCCTGAAACTATCCCACCCCTATGGGATACTTTATAATATTTTTTAACATTACTGTTACTATCCATATATGCTGGTCTAATATATAATTTATAGCTATATTTTTATTTTTTATTTATGTATGCATTTTTTATGTATATTTTTTATATTATTGTTATTTTTATATTTAATATTATAATTTTATTTAAATATTATATGATGTTCTAATTCACCGTTCTTGTATTCGAACAATTTAATTTGTTCCAATTCGTCTTATTTAAAAGTGGTATTACTGATGATGGCTTTATTAAGCCGAAAGATCTTTAATAGTTATTAAACTGTAATTTTTTTGCTTAAATAAGTGCTGAAGACTGTTAATATTAGTAGTTCTACTAAGAAGCGAAAGTATATTAAATCTATTTATAAAACAAGCTTAAGGTTTTTGTATTATTGAGGATAATGAGATTTCAGAAACCTACGGTAGTTTTATTTTGTAATTATCCCTATTATCAAAAATATAATTAGACCAGACAATAGAATTGTTAGCAGGTCAGTTTTAATGGTTTAATCAAATTTGATTTTTGAACTACTAGAAATGAATCATTTGTCTCAAAACTTGTTAACTATGGAATATAAAGAAAAAATTTCACCTGGAAAATTATAGACCATATAAAGTTAATCTTTTAAACAGTATTTTACTTTTAATCATACATTTATTCAAAACTCAAATATAAATAACACATTACAAAAATGTTAGCCATTAAGCTAAATGAATAACAGGATTTCAAAAGTAAAATGGTGCAGAATGTTATTTTGCAATTGTAAGGTCACACCCATTTCACGATTATTATATTATCTTACTTTTTATCATTATAATTAATACTTATTTTTTTTTTTATACTAATTATATTTAAATATATTTTATGTTATTATTTACAAAATATTATGATTTCTGAATAATTGTGCAGTAACAATAAGTAACGATGTCCAGTTTCGTTTTTGATTTAAAATGAGTGTGTTGTGCAAAAAACGGGGAAATAAAGATCACTTAAATTTAAAGAAATAATAGTAGTAATAATAAAATAATGCAGAAATTAATTAGTTAACAAATTCAGATAATTATTGGAAACAGACAGGAATGTTATTAAAAGAATTTCAAAAAAATTTTAGACGAAGCAAAATAGGAGATCAACATGATCATATAAGTTAAAATAAACTCATAAACAACTCGGAGAGGGAGAGGGGAAAAAACTTATCGCCTTATAGGTCACAGGGGTGCCGAGAGAAATCTCGGGTCCCGGTATGAACCAGGTTTTGGGGCCCCTATATATATATATATATTATTTTTTCTTTTCTCCTCTGTAAGATAATCAAAAACCATACATACTACATATGTTTTATACATAGATTATTCAAAATTTTATTCACTTTAAATTCTGTTTAATTAAAAAGTATACTATATGCAATTTGAGGAAATTGAGGTTTGACAAATTTTATTTTTTAATTATATTTTTGAAGAAAACATTTAAAATATTGATTTTTTTTGAAGAATAACATCATAGGCTTATGAACTAACCTTGGGAAACATCCCCAAATTTTTTTAAATATTAAAAGTTTTCTTTTCACGTCGGTTATAACGAAAAAATTTTCCTGTCCCATTCATTGTGTTATAAATGTATTCCACTATATATATCTCATTCCTCTAAAAAATTTGTTGTGGGCCCTGTCAATCTGTCATTCCTTCTCTGTTTAAATGAAATCTTTGTCTAATTATTGTGATTAATTTTTATTTTAACTGTTTAGAATACAAATATTTTTCTTTGCTTTACATTTTTATAATACAGTTTCAGTTCTATATAGCTTATAATGTGCAGTTACTTAATTTAAAAAAAATAGAAAAAATTTCTTATAATGCGCAGTTACTTAATTTAAAAAAAATAGAAAAAATTCTTATTGTTAGGAAGCGTCCCAGGCCCCTCAATCTTCTACGGGCCTGGGGAATTTGTCCCCTCTTCCCCCGTCTCGGTGCCACTGATAGGTCACAGAAAAAAATTTATAAGTTCATGAGAAAGAAGTTAACAAGCAATCTTGACAAGCCATTCATCAGCATTCCTGGGGGAGTGGAGAAATCGAAGTCCTCCAATTGGATAACTGGTTCGAATTCGAACCTCTCCGAAATGTAGTTGGATTGGTGGACGTCATAGGCATTAAAAAAGTAAAAGGAAAAAATTTCAAGATATGTTAGTCAGTTGTCAGTTAGTCAGTCTCCTTCAGTCCTGTGTTACAGAGTTGTCTTTCATGCGTCCGTCGTCTGTAGTGTCTAGTCTCTCGTCGTATAAACTGTACCAGTTACAATTTACTGTTTTTCCTTTTTAAGAACAATATTGTAAAGATAAGGAAGGAAGAAGAATCAGAAGAATATACTCTCTCTCTCTCTCTCTCTCTCTCTCTCTCTCTCTGGGTATGTTAAGTGTATACGTGAGTAACTGGACTTAAAATTCGGACTAACAATTAGATTCTATATAATAGTTTCAATCTTTTTTTTATCTGTATTCATTAATTTTTTTTATAATTATAATGGATTGTTCCTCAGATTCCTTGATAATTAATGTAATTATTATGTCATTTAATGATTTTTATTTTTTAAATGATTTAGTTAAATTTATATTCTCTTTTTTTTTGTTAAATATATATGTTTTATTATTTAATTATATAAGTGTGGTTATTCTCTGATCTTCCAACATCTTTGGACTCTGAGTGCCCTTACTCACGTGCCTTTAATAAAATAAAATATTAATTTATAATTTGGCCATCTGACATGTTAAAGCAACAAAACCGATTGTGATCCCCACAGCAATATTTACATGCATAGATCCTTTTCCAGAAACATTAAAAGCATTAAAAACATATTTATAAAGAAATGGCCAAAACTTGAATATTTTTTGTAATGTGATTTTGATTTGAACCAATTTTTAATTTATAATCAATTCTCATTTTGCATTATTTTGGCTTGTGTTTTTTCCAAAGTTGCATTATAAAACAATTAAGATAGCATTTCACTTTCAATTATAAAATTCAGTATTTGCATTGTTCAGGAATCTTTTTTTCTATAGTAATATATCAACTTACAGTACATGGTTCATTTGTATGTACATACTGTGCCAGCTGCAGTATGTAAGTACAAACAAAATCCATTTACCTTGATATTTATCATCCTTAGTAAAGTAGAAAAATTGTATTATGATATATTCATATTACTGTTAATGCAACAAAATATAGCACAGTTTGGTATAATGAAAATTTTACTGATAAACATTACATTAAATTGAAAAATAATATAATATTCTTATCTAATCTTTCTTACATCATCCAATCTATAGTACTAAGTATAACTAATTTGTTTGACTTAGCTTTATGTCAGCTAGAAGAAGAAAAATGTATATCAATAATACTGTTATTCTTTACACTATATGGAATATCTTCCTTCCTTTAATAGGTATTAGTAGTACATCATTTAATTATTGTTCCCAATATGAAATAGGTGTACTATATATATATTGTGGCTGTTGCTTGTATATTTTCTATTTGTTGAAAATAATAATGCTGGTTATTTATCTTCAATATTTTTATTGGTTGCTTATAGAAATTATATTTTGATTTGCACCATTTCAAGCATTGCATTTTGCAAGAATGTATCAAGATGGGTTTACGGAAAATTCGCCCCCTGCATTTCGCCTCCGACAGTTCGCCCCTACATTTCGCCCCAAGAACATTTCGCCCCAGGACGTTTCGCCCCCAGAACATTTCGCCCCCGGAACATTTCGCTCCCAGGACATTTCGCCCCCGGAACATTTCTCCCCCAGCACTTTTCGCCCCCCCCATTTTCGCCCCCTGCACTTTTCGCCCC
>AYEL01087972.1:0-38715 GCA_000484575.1 Olivierus martensii
ATCCTTTTTCCTTTAACAAAGAATAACTCTAAAACGAAACAACCTATCTTAATGTGGTAAAAGGCATTTTATAGTAGATTTGTTCCTGATTCTGCTCGTGCCAATTAGGGTGCGTAAATAAGCATCAAAACTTTTTTAACTTGCACGTACACTCTTACCCCGTTTCGGGTTAAGTGCGAATAGCTGACATTTTGTACGATTTTGTCGGAAATATAAAATTTTCAAAAATGATTTAAACGGTATTAGCTGTGGAATGCCATTGCTAACGACCCTGCCAAATATCTATACGATAGGTTGAAATACCTTCGTTTAAAGTCCAACTTTGTAAAAACCTTGTGCACTTACCCACTCCGCCTTAATAATATGTTGCATTTTTGAACAAATGATAAACTGTTATAAATACTGTTATAACAAAAACAAACTATTTGTTATAACTGTTATAACAAAAACATACGTTTTGTTTTTATTAAAGTGTAATCATTTTGTTTCATTAAAACATGCTGTATTGTAATGAACCTGTATAAACCGACCACCTGTATAAACAACGAGTTTTGATTGGAACAAGATGTGGTCGTCTTATACAGGTTCTGCTGTATATACGAGTACATAAATATTCATTATTGATGTGTTTTTTCTTTTTCAATGTAGGACGTCCACATAGCAAACGTTTTGCTTACAGATGGTAAACGAAAGACATCTGTAAGAGAAGGTTTGTTTTCAATACCGATCAAACATCTCTAGTTTTCAGAACAAGTCTGGGCGATCCATTGATCCCCATACTTCCAGTTAATCCTATCATGGTTATTGGCCAGCTTGTGATGTGGTCTGTTAGTGGCGGGTGCCGAGTATAGAATCAAAATCCTTGTATAGAATATACCATGCATGATATGGAGGCTTAGCTGAAACTAATCTAAACTTAATCTAATCCGTTTAAATATAATTTATTAATTGGTTATAAATCAAGGTTTACTCATTTGGTAATAAAGTCAGGTGACATTTCATTATGGTTTAGAGCCAACAATGAAGGTTAAAGTTTAACATATGAAGAGAATATCGGCTTGCTATGTCAAGTGGAATCGAATCTAGCATAAAAATAGCAGTCTGCATTTCTATATAGACATTAATAACAAATTTCAACGAAATATATTTTTTTATTTGTAATTCTGTCTTTAAAGATACATTATTATAATAATAATAATAAATTATTGAGCACGTCGCGCTGCCGATTCCAACTTGCGTTTGTATAAATGCATCAGATGCACCGTGTCACCTATCTAATGCACTTATATAAATGTAGATTGGAGTCAGCAGTGTGATGTGTTTGATTGCATTGGGTAAAGTAAAATTTTACTTTACTCGAATGAGATTGATGTCAGTGTATAACATTATTGTTAGGATGACGTAACTTCAGAAAATATCAAGTTAATGAATAGTAATTGGGGGCGAAACGTTCTCGGGGCGAAATGTAGGGGGCGAATTGACGGAGGCGAAATGCAGGGGGCGAATTTTCCAGACCCCGATAGATTTTACTTTTATTTGTGGGGGCGAATTTTCCAGACCCATCAAGATGCATATTAGGCTCTAGGCTAGGGTGACTATTCATCCCATATTTTACAGGACAGTCCTGGATTTTGATACATTGTCCCATATTAGTAAATGTCCTGGAAAACATCCCAGATTTCAGAAACTATCCTTTTTTCAAGATGCAAGATTTTTGTTTTTTGAAATTTCTATACAGTATTGGCTCTTTGAGTTACATTTGACAACAGTACTGCTTTTAGATTAGGAAAGTGGGACACTTGTTCTGGGCCCAGTATATAACAAATACAAAAAATAAAAAATGAAATATTCAGAATCAAATCACACAGAATAATTGTTAAGGACAGCATACATATCTTATATACTCAAATATAAGCTTATCCATGTATAAGCCGACCCCCCAACTTTAGAGTTTGAAAGTCGGTAAAAATGCGAAACCCATGTATAAGCCTACCCCTGACGTTAGCACTTAAAATTCAATAAAAATTTGAAACTGATAAATTATGTGATCTTTGATCTTTAGTTACTGATATATTAATGCCTTTTGCCAAAATAAATATTTTATTAAAACTTTAAATATATACATATAAAATAAATTTTATAATACAAACACCAATATATCAATTTAAAAGGTAAAATTTTACTTTACCTGAAGTGATTGAGCACGTCGCGCTGCCGATTCCAACTTGCGTTTGTATAAATGCATCAGATGCACCGTGTCACCTATCTAATGCACTTATATAAATGTAGATTGGAGTCAGCAGTGTGATGTGTTTGATTGCATTGGGTAAAGTAAAATTTTACTTTACTCGAATGAGATTGATGTCAGTGTATAACATTATTGTTAGGATGACGTAACTTCAGAAAATATCAAGTTAATGAATAGCAATAAATTTTAATAATTTACATAAAAATATTTTGTTTTTATTGTTGTTATTGAATAACTGTTTTCTTTCCTTAAAAAATTTCATATTAAAGTATCACAGTAAAAATTCCATTAGAATACGTCTACGTCACACGGCTCCCAAGAAACCGTTCGAAGTTTTGTTTTCCCTAAAGTTGAGTTAAGTTATTGTATTCAAATCTTTGATCGTATTTTAAAATGAGTGGATCATCCTAATGATGACGTCATAAACTGTTAGGATGACTTGTGTAATGTGATTTCCAGATGTTAAGTGTGCAATCTCAAAGTTTTGATTTTGTGTATGATGAACTTTTTTGATAGACTACAGATTATTTTTCAGTACAGACTTTAATATTATTTATTTAAAATCGTTATTTTAATTATTATTTTAGTTACTTTTAATCTACTTTAGTTAAATATAATAGGCATTTATCGATTACTAGCAAATGGATTAAAACATTCTTAATTAATAATAATTAAAAATAAATCCATTTTTCACTCAAATATAAATCCTAAGTAAGATTCTTGATTGATTATCGAGAGTTTCCACGTTGTGTCATATCATTCAGCACCGTGTCGCCTACTTGATTACGATATATAGATGCAGGTTGGAGTCAGCAGTGCAACATGCTCGATCAGTTCAGAGTAAATTAAAATTTTACTTGCTATTGTATTAAATGAATTATTGCAAAATTTCCTTCCTGGTCTTCAGGAGATGCATTCAATAAGTTATGGTTTTGCTTATTACTTCAAATTCTCCAGCCAAAAGTAAGTTATGGTTTTGCTTATTACTTCAATTTCTCAAGCCAAAAAAAGTTGATTTTTTTGGACCCATGTATAAGCCGATTCCCCACTTCAGAAGTTTTTTATGAGAAAAAACCTTGGCTTATACATGAGTATATACAGTAATTAAGTGAATATAACTTATGTTGTATAGAATATAGAAATGAAAATTAAATAGGGTGACTATTTAACTTAGTTTTTCCAGAACAGTTTCAGTTTTTGAAATATTTGCCCAGTAAAATAAATATTCCAGATTTTAAAATCCATTCGGTTTTCAAAATGGAAATTTTTTTATTTTTTGAAATTTATATATTTATTCAAAATGCAGTTCAAAGCATACTTTAAATCAGTATCATGAAGTTGATGCTTCACAATATTGTTTTACTATTCAAATTCAATTCCATTTCAATATGAAATGGCTTTTAGGTAATACGATTAAGTTTAAGAAATGTGTTATTGTATTGATGTCATTTTTAATTAATAAAACAATGAATCTGATAATTTGGTAAATATATAAATATGAAAATAAAACAGAATAAAATTATACTTCTGAATTATGTAAACCAACTCAGTTAAATTTCCCCTGGCGGATAAAGTCTATATTAAATTTTCAATAATTATTTTTGAATTAAAGCTATAGTGCCACCATCTGTTGAGTTAATAATTAATTATCCATAACTTAACAAATTGAATAAAACTCAAATCACTTACTTTAATTCAGCACTATTTGCAGTTGAGAGTGAGTATTCAACTGAGTATTCTATGAGAATGGGTACTTAACTGCAAATAGTGCTGAATTAAGTAAGTAATAATTAATTAATTAAATTTATAATTTAGAACTAAGGTGGTGCCATCTAGTAATTAATAATTATACTATAATTTTTAAATTAATTTTCCCGGTGCAAAATTTTATTTCGGGAAAATTTATTTCTTATTAATTCTGTTATTAAAAAATTAGATATTGCTGATTGTTCATATTTAAATACATTCAAAAATATTAATTTACTGGACATTTCACAAATAAGATCAGAAATGTATAGGTTGATCTTTTTTTAATGAATAAACATAGTGGTAATTCAATATTAAATTGAAATGTAATTATTATTACATAGATAATATTAGTTAATATTAAATGAAAATGTAGCAATCTATGTACTGATCTTTACAATCAACAATTTGTACATTTTTTGTTACTTTTACTCATTTAGAAGATATAATTAATTTAAAAATTATAGTATAATTATTAATTACTAGATGGTGCAACTTAGTTCTAAATTCTAAATTTAATTAATTAATTATGTGTGGTCCGAGGGCTAGGGCCGCTGGAAGACGTCACTTCTCACCTGATCGTAACTTAGCAAACCTGACAATTTTATCGTTGATATCGGGTGAGAGTGGCCTTTGTCTGGCTGGTCTCGAATACCCCGATCTCCACTATCCCCCGAAAGAATAATAAACACCTCGAATTCGGACTGTGCGGCAACTCTGATATCGTGCAGGTGTTCGAGGAGTTGTATGAAATAATGTGGTAAAGGTCGCGATGTCAACTTCCTGAGAGAGAGGGAGAGAACATGTTTATTTGTATTTCTTCGGAGAAAAGACGGGGAATCGGAAAAATAGAAAGGCGAGTCGGATTTTGTATGTGGAGGTGAACGGACGTTCTTCTGATTACTCCCGTGGCAGACTAATAGTTCTACGTTCACGGACTTAGTGATTCAACATCGCCACCAGTGCCGAAAGATTCTCTCCATCCCTCTCTGCTCTTTCCATCTCAACATCCGAGATCCGGAGCCGTTCCGTCCACTGCGGCATCCATCCTGTGTAGACCATTAACCGAATCGCCGCCGAGAGGAGAGCCATACCTCATCGACAAAAGAACAGCCGAGAAGGCCGTCCGACCACACGACGTGGAGAACTTCTGTAAACCCTGAGGTATTTGTCCTCCGACGCATTTTTGTTGGTTGAAATAATGTAGAATCTCTCTCCTTAATAAAGGAAGATGTTTGTTTATACGAACGTTATCTCCGAATCCATCTGTGTCTAGCATCTCCTACTCATCCTTATTGACGCCACACATACTGCTCATAGGCCATTCGCCTGTTGAGAACCGCTCATTCGTTATTTTGCGGGCTCTGCGGGCCGCGGGCCTCACAATTATTAACTCAACAGATGGTGGCACTATAGCTTTAATTCAAAAATAATCGTTGAAAATTTAATATAGACTTTGTCCGCCAGGGGAAGTTTGGCTGAGTTGGTTTACATAATTTGAAATGGTTATTCCCCTGATTAGTGTTGATTGGAGTGTATTATATTTCTGATTGAATTTTTTCTTGTTCCAGTTTAGTGCAAGAAAGAAATGATCAGTTTAATATAGGTATAATATGAAATGATAAATTGATTATGAGCATTGAATAAATGACGTAATCGAAAAGAAAATGATTTTAGAAATACTTTTTGTGTTTAAACTCTCAGTTGAAATTTTTGTTTTGTCTTTCTTGGTTAACAAATTTATGGATAAATGATTCGTTTCTGAAGATCAAGGTCAAGTTTAATAAAATCATCAAATATGAGCTTGCCATCAATCATATTGATTTGTTTGATTCTGTATTAATAACTTGGATAATTTTAAAGTTATTCTAATGAGTCATTTAAAAGTAATTATCTTGGCCTTATCATAGTTTGGTATGTTAAATTTCAATTTATATACAGTAAGCGTCGCTTATTAGAATCACGTTGGTCGTAGCCATTTTGATTCTAATAACCGGCGATCCTATAATGTGGCGATTTTATTACTGCATTCGTTTTGCGGCCTACTTTAGTGTTATAGGAAAATAAAAGACATAAAAATGTCTAAAAATACTGTACTATTTAAAAAATCAATTATTTTTGTTTGGTTAAAATTATTTTCAAAAAACAATTATTAATTTTGCTCCTAATTTTGCTGCTGCATCTCGTTGCGATATTAAATTTAAATTTAATTCTTCATATCTTTGCAAAATTTTACCTTTTTTGTCTAAAGTCGCATCTTTGCATTTGGAAGTCATCGCAAATACAGGTACAGTACAATAATACAGTACAGCACAGGAATGTGCTCTATTTATCTTCACGATTTCTGCAATCGAACTATGCCATAATAGTCAAAATTTAGAAGCTAAACAATGTTATCAGGGATCCTTTTGGACCTACAAAGAGTGAAAGCCCTCAACATAAAGTGAGCATCCATTCCTGATGTGAGGTTGGCATACTAATTTCTGACATTTTGTTTTACGTTTAATATGAATTTAAATTTCTAGTGGATTTATAATGCTGTATTTACGAAAGAAAGAAGAAAGAAATTCCGTGAAACAATATATAACGCTCTTGCTGAAAAGAATAATAAGGTTTGAGCAATTGTTATTTTAATAACACAATATTACTTTCGTATAAATATATTTATTTTTATTAATTTGATATTATTTTAGAATAACTGTTCCAGTTATGTGTACACTGTCTTGCTTTGTCATTCTCCCATTAGTTGGAGATGGTCCTTCTTGGTCCCTTATCATAAGAGAAAGAGAATATGTTGAAAGAAATTGGTGGAAGTTCATTTTTCACGTTGAGAATTTTACTATTGATAGACCGCATTTGAGGGTAAAAGATATAAATAATATGATTATGAAAAATTAATTAATATTTAAAATTAATGAGCATTAAAATAAAATACAGAATTTAATTTTATTACAGATTTCTTTTAGATGATAAAATTTCTTTTTCATTGCAGTTTACAATTTTCTTATGGTTTATGAATGTTTTAATGCAACTTACTGTTTTTTGTCTCCCATTTATAATTATATTAGAAAGGTAAAGTATAAGAGCTTATAGTTTCTTTTTTCACTAAATTATATTAAAAATTATGCAGCTACTTGCTAATTACTAACTTGCTAAAATAAATTGAAAATCCTTTTGTTTGATAAACATATCTCAATGACAAAACAGAGTAACATATCTATAACCGTATACATTTATATTCTCTTTTGGGGATTTGTGTGTTTCTATGGCAATAGAGAATGTGCTCTATTTATCTTCACGATTTGTGCAATCGAACTTTGCCATAATAGTCAAAATTTAAAAGCTAAACAATATTATCAGGGATCCTTTTGGACCTACAAAGAGTGAAAGCCCTCAACATAAAGGGAGCATCCACCAGAGTACAACATGCAGATATGCTCCCCACCTAAAGCACTCCATTGGTTATGATCTGCAAACAGTTGGATTATAGGACCACACTACTAGCGTACGGCTTCTGGTGGGGGTACACTTGCATTTTATACTCTCTCGATTAGTTTATGGGTTATTTTAGTTTGGTGATACGTGGATCATCTGAGCCAAATTGCACTAAATACAATGCTGATAAGAATACAGTACTATGTAATAAATTTTTGTGTAAAACAATATAACATATAATACTCAATAATATTCAAAAACTTTAAAGGGATAATTAATTAATCAAAACAAAATCATATAAACAGCGTCAATTCAACTAAGAAAAATAAATGTTAAAAGTTAATTCGTAAAATTGTGTAAACGCCCCTAATCATGTAAAAGAAAAACAATTTTTAAAACTCCACTAACTCAAAGGGGACTCATAATTTTAAGAAGTGGTTATCCATATTATCCGCATGGAAACGCTTCGGCATTATACTTTTTAACACCTTAGTTGAAATCTTGAACCTACTCCCTTGGAAATGTTTATTATCGTGTTTGGGCCCAACTGTCGATTTCTGTCTTTCACAATCCGCTGTCCCCTCCGCAGTGAAGGGCAGACTGTGAAAGGTTTTTTTCGCCTTGTCACTTAGTACTTTTAATGAATGGAAATTGGCACCATATGTTGACAAAAAAATTAAAAAGGGATTAAAACCTACAACCGTTTAGGCAGTAAAATAAAAGCACTCTACTAAAATGTAATTCAAAGCTAATTTATAGTTAATCTTCTTTGAAAATCGATTAATCTTCTCCAATTAATAGTTTTCAAATAAGGACATTCGACTGTGTTATATACAGTCTTTCTAAGAATTGATTTTCCTGTTACTATAATTTGATGCGCTCCTCACCGATTTATGCATTTCATTAAATTTTTCTATTATATAATAATTAATGATAACCCTTTCGGTCCTGGCGTACCATTTATGGTACATGATATTTTCTATTAAAAACAATTACATGCATTTCATTAAATTTTTCTATTTTATAATAATTAATGATTACCAGTTTAACCCTTTCGGTCCTGGCGTACCATTTATGGTACATGATATTTTCTATTAAAAACAATTACTAACAATGAATGAAAATTTATCTCCAAAAAAGTCTTAAAAAGTACCTGAGATGCTGAATTTAAAATTATATAATTTTAAAATAAATAGAATTAAATTGGGTCTGAAAGGGTTAAAAAGTCTCTTAAGAACAAATTAAAGAAAATTTTTAAAATTCCAAAACTCGATTTATTTAATAAAATCTCCAACTTCGATAATCTGTATTTTTGCAAGAACACTCCAGTTTTTTTTAATCGAATTAACTCGCCAAGCAACCCTATATTTGCCCAAATATAAAATGAAATCTTTTAGAAAACTTTACAATAAAATGTGGAACATTGGGACCTTGCGGAGCGGTATAATATGAGGATGTTCTCACATGAGTAAGGACGGGAGAATGAATTGTGCTTGTTACTTACAACTCAGAGACTACGGCATAAAAACCCAAAATTTCATTTATTGAGAGAGATTGTTTACATTATTGTTATTGCGACGTTTAACATCGATTCGACGGGAAGATAAAATACCTGTGCGTATTCTTGATGGAGAAGATCACTAGCTTGTCTTTTTCGCTGGCTGAATAAAGATGTAGGCCTACATGACAGTCTTTAGTCCACAATTAACAGTCTTTAGTTCACACAAACAGAGAATAACACTCACTAGGAATTGTCACGTAACAGCTGACGTATTGTTTTAGAGACCTTGTAGTTTATGTGGACGACTAATTTGACAGTTGATTGCTGATGAGTTCGGAGTCTTTCAGTTGATGATGATGACTGCTGTATAATAGTGCTTCAGTCATCATCGACTTGCCAGTCGATGATTGGACTTCAAATGATCAATCTCCGTCGTTCTTCGAGGGAAGTCTCTCCGCTCATTCCTTCCTGGCTCTTATATAGACTGTAGGGTCACGTGATCGGACGGAAGAAATAGTGAAGGTCATCTTATTCGACAAAACAGGAAAACAAAATAATTAGTAGCAGTTATCAATATTACTCGTGAAAAACATTATGTACAAAAGACGATGATTAAGAACAAGAATAATCGTAGTTATCATAAAGCACGGAGATAAGAGGACTGCGCCGGAAACCTCATCGAAAAATTATCTTTATTCCGTGACAATTACGAACTTATGGCCCGAGTTATCAGGTTTGGATAAGGTCCGAGAGAGAAACCCGAGCCAAGAACGATCACTTTGAGGTACAGACTGCCGCCTTTGGACCAGTGGGGGAGGAAACGGTCAACGATATAAAGACCACTGAACAAAGGGTCGAGGTCATCTTCCTGAGTTTTCCCGACCGTCGTCTTCTTTACCTGGTCTTTTCCGTGTGATCTACCTAGTCCGTGTTCCTTGTTCATCCCGTCCGACAACACCGTTTTTCCGAGTCCGTCTCTCCTTCGCTGCCGAGTTCATCTCCTTGTTCATCCATCCGTATTCATCGTCGGTCTCCATCGAGAACTTTTGTGCCTTCTCCTAAAGCTCCAACATCTCGTTATTTTTCACTGTACACAAAAACGCATCCTATACCGATAGACCATCGATTCTCTCAAGACTTCGACGACAAGGTATTTATCCTTCCCACCGATGTGTTAAACTGTTAACATGTACGATCAGGTATAGGAATCTCTCTCATTAAATGTTTATTGTTAAAGTTAATTTGCGTTGTGTGACTTATTGTGTCTGCTGGCTCTCCTGCCCCGTCCTTACTCGCGCCACAACTGCATTAATTCGGCCCGAATCAACTGCGTTGTTGGGACACATACAACCCAACTGGTGTCAGAAATCCTGATTAAGGCATTTAAGGCTCAAACCTGTGCCTGAACCATACTGAAGCTCCACAAGGCAGAAGTGTATATATATGTATCCTCCGTGCGAATAACGGGTTTCTTATCGTAAAAGGACATGAACATGGACGTGAGTAATCAGAAAGATCATCTTACGTGTATATTTTCCGAGTCGATCTGATTTCTGATTTCTCTTTTAACCTTTTTTTGTAATTGAAAGATTTAGTATTTTAGTTAAACATTTCTTTCTTGTTCTGGAAGTGAGTTTACAAAATCATGATTTCATTATTAATAAAATTATAATGGTATGAAGTCAATTCGGACCTATTTTAGGGCTGTTACAGTGATCAGGTTGTTAGAAAATAGGGAATAGTTTACGTTCCAACTTCTGAACTAAAAATAATATGTGGCGTTTTAGTAGATGATGCCGTATTTCAATATTATTCTGATATGTTAAGCTGGAGTGTAATTTAAAGTATATTTTCTATTCGACTACTGTATTTGAAATTTCTATATATCATAAAATATAGTTCTATGATTTAAATTTATAATAATGATTTTATTAAATTTTAAACAAATTACTATACAGGTAGTATTCGAAAACTTATGATGGTGATCTCATTGATAAATTCTGCTATTGGTCAATGCAGTTACTGAATTCGATTCCCAAATCCAATGATCTGATATATGGAAAGTTTCTTGTTTATCATAGTTTGGTGTTCTTTTATTTATTAATATATACATTGGTGCCTTGGTTAACGATGCTAGACAGTTCAAGCATTGCCGTCGTTATCCGATGCGCGATTCTCATAAGATTTAACTAAAAATTGATTAATTTGTTCCGGCTTCTCCTCAAAACCATAGTAATTATTAAAAAAGCAGATAAAACTCATTTAAATTGTCCTAAAAAATATGGAAAATATCATTTATTTATTATATTTGCTACAAACAAATATTAACATTAATAATATGAATTGTTCGTGAAAACAGTTTTTAATTATTTATCTTCACCAGAAGAACAGTTGCTTTCACTTTGGAGTTTTTGACAAATGAACCCGTAAACACTGATTAGCAGCTTATAGATTCATATTATTATACAGTGGAGATTTGATTTTGCCTTTTGATGGCGAACGAACTATGACACGCACTCGCCGATTTATTGTACAGTATATATGAACCTATACATAAAAAATAAATGCTTAAATATTCGTTTTCATCATAAAACGCATTTGTAACCACAAAATTTAAAATAACGCGCAGTACACTATAAGAAAAAAAAACAATATACGAAAAACGTAAACAGCTGGCTATGATTGGTCAAACATACCTGAGTACATCTGTGGCTGTTCTCTATTCGACAATGCCTAAGAAGACATTGTCGAATAGAGAACAGCCTTGTCTACTTTCTGAGTGAGATCGGAAAATAACGGGATTTAGATCGGATAGAGGTTCACATAATAAGGAGTCGTTAACCAAGGCCATCGTTATCTGAGGCCGCGTTAACAGAGGCATCACTAAGGGAACCATTTTCTTCGTATAGCCACTCGTCGTTTTCCAAGTACGTCGTTATCTGAGGCCGCATTAACCAAGGCATCACTGTACCGTCCTATTAAACAATAATAGTGAGAAATATATAAACTTTAGGCATTTCCGATTTACGATGGCGGAATTCAAATTTTTTGAAACTAAACTCCGTTGTTAAGTCGAGGACTATTTGTAAATGTATATTTTCCCAGATAATATCATCTCTTTAAAGATAATAAAATACAGGCTAAAAGTAACAGTACATTGCATTGTTTATTAAATATCAGAATAATATATAGATAGTTTGCCATAAATAACTTTCGTTTGTGCAATATTGTAATAATACAACGTAGCAATTTATATAACGAGTATAAATCTTATTAATGATAGAGTTATAATATAAGAATACATTGAAAAACAATAGTGGGGGATTATTCATTATTGAGTTTGATTAGCGACAAATATATTTTATTGTGAAAATATATCTTTAAAATACATATTTTTCTATGAAAACAATGAAATATTATATACGCTCAGCCCTCGATTTACACGGTAGATACGTTCCTGGAAAAATCGTGCAAACTGAAGAGGGTCACGTGATCGGACGGAAGAAATAGTGAAGGTCATCTGATTCGACAAAACACGAAAACAAAATAATTAGTAGCAGTTATCAATATTACTCGTGAAAAACATTATGTACAAAAGACGATGATTAAGAACAAGAATAATCGTAGTTATCATAAAGCACGGAGATAAGAGGACTGCGCCGGAAACCTCATCGAAAAATTATCTTTATTCCGTGACAATTACGAACTTATGGCCCGAGTTATCAGGTTTGGATAAGGTCCGAGAGAGAAACCCGAGCCAAGAACGATCACTTTGAGGTACAGACTGCCGCCTTTGGACCAGTGGGGGAGGAAACGGTCAACGATATAAAGACCACTGAACAAAGGGTCGAGGTCATCTTCCTGAGAGTTTTAATAAAAGCATTCAAACATAAATAGGCGAGCTGCAAGCGTGAGTTGAACTGCGAGACTTGAATAGTAAAAGCTAATAGTGAGCGATAAATTGTGAAAGCGAAAGTGGACTAGGAAGAGGAACTATGAATTATTCTGAATTAAAGACATATATTAGTGTTGTATGAGATCATTATCGGATTTTGTTTTGAATTTAGTTTTATAATGAAACAATTGTTTTGTGTGTAAATAAATTGGACTATACGAAATATAGCTGTATTCACTCTGTGTTATTAATCTCTACGAACTTGTAAACCTACAAAACGTGACAATATGATACTCTTTTAATTTATGTTAATCTCTACGAACTCGTAAACCTACAAAACGTAACAATATGATACTAATAAATTGGACTATACGAAATATAGCTGTATTCACTCTTTATTAATGAACTTGTAAACTCAGAAAACATGACAATATGATACTCTTTTAATTTATAAATGGCATAATCAAAACATGACAATATGATACTCTTTTAATATATAAATGGCATAATGCAAAACAAATCTTTTAATTTATAAATGGCATAATGCAAAACAATCAAAATAAAATCCAAAAAATAAATTTTTTTGTTTTCATTTAAAACCGTGTAAAAGCGAAACCGTAATTTTGTTTTAATTTAAAAACTGTGTAAATTGAGTACCGTGCAAATCTTTTTTGTTTTCATTTAAAAATCGTGTAAAACCGAAACCGTGTAAATTGAGTACCGTGCAAATCGAGGGCTAGCTGTACTTCCATATCAAAATGGATTATAATCGCAACTGGTGAAATACTCTCAAAAAATCAGGAAAAAAAAAAAATTTTCTCGCTAATATCAAAATGGATTATAATCGCAACTGGTGAAATACTCTCAAAAATCAGGAAAAAAAAGGAAATTTACTCGCAGTAGTCTTTTTAATTGCCTGATTATAAAGAACATAAAAAGAAAAAGTACTGGATTATGAAATAGTAGATGTTATAAAGTATCTGATTATAAATTCCCTAATAACAGAACATGCATAGATTATACTGAAGTTGAAAATTTTTGAGCCACGTATTTGTGTATAATTTAATATAAATATATATCTATATAATTTCTACATAAAATAAATAATAATTGGAAATAAATAATTTTTAAATATTAATTAATAAACTTTATTCCATTAAACTTTCAGGCGGCCTACAATTGGAAAGATTTGTTTCATCACTTTGATCTTGGCAGGATTTATCTCAGAGGTTTCAATTACATGGATTAATAAATACTACATGTTTTTTGGATATTCCATGGTTGCTGAGTAAATATTTTTATTCACTTATTTATTTTTATCGCATTTCATAATGTGAGAAATTTTGTTTATTATATTTCATTTAATTTTTTTTATCGCCAATTAGTTCTTTTAATAGATTTTTCAGAGATTATCTTATTCCATGCTTTTAAAAAATAAGAAGATTATGTTAAATATATATAGAGCTACTATAAATATATTTTAAATGTAAAACATTTATAATAGTGTTCAATCTAGTAAGCTGATATTTTCATTACAGATAAATTTCTTTTCTTTCAGGAAACATTTACAATATATTTTAAATATATATTTTAAACCATATTATAGTCACCTTAGTTCTTATTGTCTTGGATTATTATTAGGATCGATTCTATCGAATAAGAACGATATGAAGTTTGGTAAAGTAAGTTTCGTTTTAATATTAGCAAATACACTTTTTTGTATGATAAAATCACGAAATCTATATCAAATATTTTAACATTTAGCAAAGTACTAGGATTACTTTTTTAAATAATATAAATTTCTGAATAATTACTGTATTTGCTATTTTATATACCGGGTGATTTTGAGCACCCGTACCACCCTTTTTTCTCGGAAACGCGATAATTTTGATTACCAAAGTATACCTGAAGAATCGAATGGGCATGATAAAAATTTCGTGGGGCCATCGAAAGTAGGAGCACAAGGGGTCAACTTTGAAATCTCCAATGGAAACCAATGCCGATTTTGGCATAATTGGATAGAACTGTGAGAAACAAACAACTTTTGTTTTGAAAGTTTTTTGATATCACTTACGGATTCTGAGATATCACAAAAAAAGATGCCGCCGCATATACCGCCGATAGCGCTATTCAAGCAATAATAAAAGGAAGAATCTGACAGAGGGCATCTGTGTATAACGTAGCGCTCAAAAGGGCTGAAACAAGTCCAGAAACCCTTGTTATTGAGTATGGCTCCATGCTGAACTGTGATGGCGAGACTTGTCATATCTGCGGTTCGAGTGCTGCTACCGAGTACCAGAATTCGCCTTGAATCTTCATATTACTGCTCTTTGCCGCTTCAATAATGTTTGGCAATGTACACAGATGCCCTCTGTCTGATTTTCTTCTTACTGCTTGAATAGCCCCATCGGCGGTACATGCATCTTTTTTGTGATATCTCACAATCCGTAAGCGATATTAAAAAACTTTTAAAACAAAAGTTGTTTGTTTTTCACAGTTCTATCCAATTATGCCAAAATCGGCATTGGTTTCCATGGAGATTTCATAGTTGACCCCTTGTGCCCCTACTTCCGATGGGCCCACGAAACTTTTATCATGCCCATTCGATTCTTCAGGTATACTTTGGTAATCAAAATTTTTCCCCTACTTCCTATCTCATCGGGTTTTCCGAGAAAAAAGGGTGGTACTGGTGCTCAAAATCACCCGATATAACGGGTAACCGCTGATGGGATGAAACGTTTATAATAAATAAATGATATTTTCCATATTTTTAAAACAATTTAAATGAATTTTATCTGCATTTTAAATATTTACTTTGGTTGTGGAGAGGAGCCGAAACAAATTAATCAATTTTCAATTAAATCTTATGGGAATCACGCCTTGGATAACGACGGTAATGCTGGAACAGACTACTGTCGTTAACCAAGGCTCCACTGTATATATTAATAAATAAAAGAACACAAACTACGGGAATCAAGAAACTTTCCATATATCAGACCATTACGTTTATATATGAAATGTACTCTCTTGAGAAAGATCTAATGTAAGTCTACTAACATTTCATTATATACACTTTTCAGTTCTTGTCTGATTGTTCTGTAATTTTAAAAACGCTTTCGCAATATATTTTAACACACTGTTTTAATTTATTTATTTATTAGAAAAGAACTGAATGACTGTTAAGTTTAGCCCAACGAAACAGAAAAGAAGTGATAAATTGTTAGGAAAGAGAAGCAAAGAAAAAGATTCCTACCAGAAGTAGGAATTAGTAGGAAAGAGGAAGGCAACCGCGTTTTAATTATCGATCTATTGTTAAATGGAATATCCACATTTTTCAATACATGGCGAAACAATCCCAATTTATTCATTACTAACTTGTAAGTGGAGGGATGAATTTAGGTCCTATCACAGGCTGACACTTTTTTTGTCAACAGATGACGCCACACTCCATTCTGACTGAATAATATGTGGCGGGGCGAAACAAGCCCTTCCACAGTCTGCCCACTCTTGCGGAGAGGTCAGCTGGATTGTGGAGGACGGGGATCGACTGGCCGGGCCAGCACCCCATGAAAAATATTTTCAAAGGGAACCCGAGACTCGAACCTGGGTGCTCCAGAGTGGAATGCCGAAGAGTTTCACACGGCCAATCCGGCCGGCATGCTAAGACACTTGGATGAGCGAGGTGACTATAAATAACGATGATTGATGACGCGGGCTTCAACTAACTTTTTTAAGGAATGGGGCGATTCTGATCATAGAAAATTTTCCAGATTCCCAAACAGATGATCCAGGATCAAATATAGCTCCCCTTGGAAAATTTGTATGAAACGTATAATTGGAGTCATCAGTTCCAATCATCATCAATGCGGCTTCATCTTCGAAGAGCATTTAAGCCTTCCTATCGCGGCTTAAATGGCCGCGATAGGAAGGCTTAAATTAGATCCACTGTTTAGTTTCTAACAGTAATTGGGAATTGACATAATAGTAGAAATAATTTTATTTAAACATATTTTGAATACAGTTGACAGATTCGTGTGCAGATTCAATGATAATTGTAACTATTCGTTTCGAAATTATTGGGCTGAAATATTGTTTATTCCCAATCCACACAACAGAAATCCTAAAACTTCTAAAATTACCCGATTGCACTATCATTTTTAAAGATTCAATAATGATCTGAAATATGCATCTAATCAGTCAGTCCTCATTTACTACCGCGGATATTTTAAAGAACTTTTACATTCGCTGGTTAGTAAACAATAGACATTTCACTGTATAACAGGATATAGGCACCGTGGGTTCCGTTACAAACGTAACCGGGTATAGCCTAGATGGAAAATGGGGTTCACTCAGCTGGGTCCTAGTCGGACGGATCATCCTCGTGGAAACTCTTTTGCTTTTCATTCTAGAGGACCCGGGTTCGAGTCTCAGATCACACCGTTTGAAAATACAGTTCCCGCCGCTTTATAAAATCGTATTTTATAAGTCTCGTTTTAATTATGTTGTCTGTGAACTGGATTTTGAAAAAAAATGCAAAATTTTAGATTACTATTTTTTAAAATCGCCGGTTAATAAAATAAAAACTATTCGGACAGAAGTGATTAGACAGTGATTAACTATTGACAGAAGTTGATTCTGGCCTGTCAATCCCCATCCTCTTCGATCCGGCTGGGCCCCTCCGTTTGGGTGGCAGCCTCGTCGAGCAGTCCGGGCCTGGCCTGTCAATCCCCATCCTCTTCGATCCGGCTGGGCCCCTCCGTTTGGGTGGCAGCCTGGAGAAAGGCATGTTTCACCACGTCACTTATTGTTCTTGTAGAATGGAAAGTGGCGTTATCTGTTGATAAAAAACTAGGTGGGTCCGAATATCGGCCGGAATGGTAAAACTAGTAGCTTCTGTCTTGAAGCTACTTTTATCCAGGGTCTGTTAAATCTCGTTCTTCAACATACCGATGGACATCGCCACAGCCATTCTCTTGCACATGTTTGGATTCTAAAAGTGGCTAGATACAAAATATCCCAAATATGATATTTTGACTTAACAAATGTAACCTAACCTAACCTGCCCGATCTCTTGAATCACTTATTTGAAAATTCCAGTTGGCGGCCGAGCATGGGTGTTGATCAGACTGTCGGGAATATTAAAAGTGGCAGTGGGTAGATATAATATCCATGTCTGTGCGGCCAACCCCGATCAGACTGTCGGGAATATTAAAAGTGGCAGTGGGTAGATATAATATCCATGTCTGTGCGGCAGCTTAATTCTTCTAAACCTAGAAAATAAAAATTACATAGCAGTCATATTTTATGCCAGACGGATAAAGGAAATTCTTATATAATAAAAGACTGTTTAATTTATAGAATAAGTATAATATTCTGTAGATTAGGGGTGGACAAAATTCGGCGTGTTGGCCTGATCTGGCCCGTGAAGGCATCTTGAACGCCTGCCTCATAATTTAGAAAACATTATAGTTTCAAGCTCACATGCGTAATATTCTAGTCGGATAGAAAAAATAAAAGAATATGTGTAGGCTACACTAACGAGATTACTCCAAATGTTGATAATGTAATTTTGATGAATGTAGTAAATTTCACCATTCACATTAAGTTGCAAATTTATTAACAGAATTATTTACATAGGTGTCTAATATTTTGTAACATTCTGATGTAATATGTTGTTAGCAATCAATCAGTTGAAATACTTATGTTTTAAAGAAAGTTGTCTGAATTTATTAATTCATAGGACGAATTATTTTCTAATGTTACTAATGAAAAAAATTGTTTCTACGGATGCTTTTGAATTCTTTGCATACAAACAAAACTAAGAAATTAAAACATGAAAAGTATATTTTTTTAAAATAATATTGATACACGAATATATTCTTTGAGTAAGTATCACAAAAGTGATACTTACTCTACACACGTTAGCGAGATTGACAAGAACGTTTGCAGATAAATTGGCGCAACAGTTATTCTTGTCCCGTGTGATGGTGGGAGGATTATGTTTGTGCAAGAATCAATCTTGCTTGAACGTGAATAGTGATTTAAATCAAAGTAATTTTTATTAATTATTAACGATTATCATTAATAATTTCATTACATCAATTAATAATTACATAATTACGGCATCGTAACATTAAATTCGCCCTTAGGTATTTTTCAATTTTTATAAGGCCCAACTTCATCTTGAAAATTCTTTATTCGGCCCGCGGCAGAAAATAATTGCCCACTCCTGCTGTAGAATATTAAGTGGAGGACAAAAAAGAAGTCTCACTATTGTAGAGTATGGAGATGAATACACCAGACTCAATCCCCGGAATAAATTTTTCGAAGTATGTGATCCAAACTAGAAATCAAGACACCCAGAATTGAAATTGGAAGTAATTTGACGCGAGCAATCCGGTTGACTAGGTGTTATAGCCGAGATTCTTTTTTTAACAGAATTTATAAATCATTCACTAATTATGTCCTTCCAGGTTCTATGACAAAGCACTAATCTGCAGGTTCCTGGTTCATTTCTCAGAATTCGACACTTTCAGGTGTTGAAGCCAAGAAATTAAATCGTTTTGTGGCCTTAAAACTATATTTTTAATTAACTTAGTTTTTGAAAATACGACGTTTTTAGAAAGAAATGAAGTTAACTGAGGCGACATTAAGCAATTAACTGTAGGAGATTTGAAGTGGGTTCACGCTACGACCGACTCGCCCGACTATAGCAGTGGTTCTCAACCTTTTTTGTATTGAGGAACACATTTTAATATTTTGAAATTTGGTGGCACACCTAAATATTTTAAATAATATGATAATAATGGATTTAACAACGAATTTTTATTAACAGATTGTTG
The DNA here is from genome assembly GCA_000484575.1 of Olivierus martensii. NCBI lineage: Eukaryota > Metazoa > Arthropoda > Arachnida > Scorpiones > Buthidae > Olivierus > Olivierus martensii. The sequence continues at coordinate 19,668 of AYEL01087972.1, forward strand.
TATTTATTCTTATTTATTACATTCAGATTACAGACATACTCGTACATGGAATCATTAAATTGTAGCCCTTATTAAGTTATAGCGCCATCTGTGGGTTTTGTCTTTTTAAAGAAATTTTTATTTTTATTTTTATTCCTTAATTTTTAAATTATGAATAACGACAAAAATTTTGGCTGTCGCAGAAATTAGTCCTTATTAAGTTATAGCGCCATCTGTGGACTTTGTCTTTTTAAAGAAATTTTAATTTTAATTTTTATTCCTTAATTTTTAAATTATGAATAATGACAAAAAATTTTGACTGTCGCAGAAATTCGACGGTTAGATTTTTCTAACGATACCCTATTTAAGTGTGTTAAGGCTTGTTTATAGATCGACGAAGCTAATCTTTTCTTTAGCGCCTAAAACGTCTGTGACGCTGCGTTCTAATCTACTTGTTTATAGTTAGTATTTTATAAACAAGAGCAATCTTTAAATGCCTCAATAAAAAATTCAACATTGCTATTTGAACCAAGGACCTTCTTGATTTGAGCACTCCTCCATCTTGTATTAGATCGCAAAGCTTCACGGTATAACCATAACATTGAAACCTAGAACGAGTTCTAGGTTGTCAATTTCGAGTCGATTACGCAACGTTATGGATGAATTCGGAATATAAACCTATCAATTTTTTCTAACCTCAACTTCGCCGACGAGCATTTCCGCCACGTCGCACTATAAACAAGCCTTTAGATTTTTCTAACGATACCCTATTTATACGAATCGGTACAGTGGTTCGATTGCAAAAGGGTCGCCGACGAGCATTTCCGCCACGTCACACTATAAACAAGCCTCTAGATTTTTCTAACGATGCCCTATTTATACGAATCGGTACAGTGGTTCGATTGCAAAAGGGATATCTATCCAATCACGTTTCACTATTAATATATGATTCATGCAATTACATATACACAATTCAATCTTAATTTTTCGCAGCACATCGTCAAAGGTTTGCCGGCACAATGGTTGAGAACCACTGGACTAGAGCGATTACATTGATCGACCGATTCGAGCCAGACCAATCACATCACACAGTCGACTGCTATTGCAATGGAAACGTGACATGGAATCGGTGAAGTCTGTCGAGTCGGTCGTAGTGTGAACCCACCTTTAATCTAAACGATTTGATCAATGTAAGTTGTAACTATATCTCTGAAGAAGAAGAAAGTAATTTTTGTTGAATATCTCTATGTTCAAATGCTGTTTTTTGTTTATTATTTCTGAATGAAGCTTCGAATTTCAGAAAAAGTATTCATATTTTATCGAAACGAAACTTACATCGAATAGAATTTCAGCTTTAATAACAATTATAATAATATATGATTAGATTTTTGTGTAGAACATTGCAATGCCACTTCATCATAAAAAATATGTTTGCTAAAATTAATATACTGAAACCGTTTCGTGATTATATTGTTTTCTTGAAATAAATATTTTAAAATTTTGCTATTTACATTTTATTTTACCATTATCTACGTTGTTTTCTCTGTTTTTTATCCTTGTTTGCGAATTGGTATTGCTTTCTTAACACGTTTAAAACTTTGCAAATTTCCTTCTTTTACTTCTTTTCGAATCGTCTTTATGTTTATACTCTATCTTTTTCAGATTATCGTGATGCTTTTATGGATAACTTCATGTACATTGATGGGGCTTGCAATCTTGGGTTTGCACAATTACATAAAGGAAATTTTTCCTAACGAAAATATAATTTTAATCCATAACACACTTTCACGCTATGCGTGGACAATTGGAATAACTTGGATTTGTGTAGCCTGCATCACAGGTTATGGAGGTAAGAAAAGTTATATCAATAAAAATATATATTCGTATACTTTATAAATTTTGGAACAGTATGAAAATATATAGAGATAATAATCATTAATAGTTAGTAAGTAATAGCATTTACTTAATGTACGGTAAATATTTTGGTTGTAGTTGCATGAAAACGAATCGTAATGAAATATTGATTGTATCACTTCAATTTCTTTTGAAAACTTTCAATGAAATTTACGTTTTACTTATATATAAAAACGTGTTATTTCGAGTATAGAAAATTGTAGAAAATTCTTATTGTACAAAGCAATACAAATAATCTTCATGCTTACGTATGGTGTTATATAAAAATTGTACTGAAAAAATAAATACGCGTATATTTAATAAATATTATTTTCACAATTTTATAAGCTTTTATATTATTGGAAAATGTGAAAACGAAACTCAATTTTTGAAAATCTTCGATTTGATTGAGATATAACATAGCTTAAAAAATTTTCACCAAATATTGCAAAATAACTATGGTTTCTAGAACCATATGCAGAATCATAAATATTTTAAGATATTGTAAAAATATAAATAGAATTTTAAAAAATTCTTGCAAGGTATTTGGAATCTTCCCTTCAGAGAAAACTATTACAAAGAAAACCACAGTGATGGAATTAATGGTAATGAGGAAGCATGAGGTTCGAAACCATATGTAAAGATTTCTAAGGCCGAATTCTTCCTGAGAAATAGTTAGTTATGAGGACTTCTTGCAAAATAACTATGGTTTCTAGAATCATATGCAGAATCATAAATATTTTAAGATATTGTAAAAATATGAATAGAATTTTAAAAAATTCTTGCAAGGTATTTGGAAACTTCCCTTCAGAGAAAACTATTACAAAGAAAACCACAGTGATGGACTTAATGGTAATGAGGAAGCATGAGGTTCGAAGCCATATGTAAAGATTTCTAAGGCCGAATTCTTCCTGAGAAATAGTTAGTTATGAGGACTGAAATTAAATGCAGTCTGTTTAGGATTTTATTATGTAATCACTCAGCCGATTTAATAATAATATTTTTATCAAGATACTCGGACTGAGTATTTATATTTTCATTAATATATAACATGTTTCAGGTGTAATAAATAGATTTTTATCTCTGAGGATTTTCGTCATATATGGTCGTCTAAACTTATGGATGTATTTACTCCATATTTTGTTTATGATTTACATTTTTGGACAGACAAGAAATGGTATAAATCTTTCCGAAATGAATGTGGTAATATAGTTGTCATACTGGCAACTATATAAGGAATGGTGTAATTTGAAAAAAATTCAATACTGTTAAAGCATACAATATATGAAAAATTACTATTTTTAAATAAACGAATTTTAATAAATAACCATGACAAAATTCTGTTTTGAGAAATTTTGTTAAAAGCAAAATTAAGACAAAGAAAAAACCATAAAACTTTTATATTTACTTAAACTGTTACAGAAAATCTGAAGTGATAACATTTTCTATATATAACTTATATATCTATATCTACAGTGAAACCCCGATTTTGAAACTTTTCGGGGACCGGCCCAAAAAGTCGAACGAGCCGTCCAAAAACAACAACGATGATAATGATTTATAACTCTAACTTTTAAAATCTTATCATCTAGTAGGAACTATTTTTTTCACAAAGGTGGATAAATAGCGTAAACCAGTGTCAACACTCTCATCACAGTCAGATGCGATTACTGTGATGACCGTTTGATGAATTCAACACTGACTTGTTGAGCTTTGGAACGGTTTGCTGAGATTTTTTACTCATCGCTGATTAGTCTGTTGAGGTTTGGAACGCACCCATACTTATAACACAAGTCTTTTTGGATTCGATTTGGCGGTTGGTTTGATGATGGTATGAGATGCAATTCCTGGTAAGTACTTATAACACAACAAGTGATGTCACAAAATGTCATCAATATGTGACATCACAATATAATGAATGATGTCATTATGACATCAATGTGATAAAAAGTTTTGATTTTTCCAGTTTTGCATATATTGTAGATAGATTACCATTTGTAGCTATCAATACTTTTGAAATCAGAAACATCTCTATAAATGATGTGCCAGAAATTTCCAGGTAATGCCAGATACACTAGCTAGTTTATATATATATATAAAAAAGCATATAATCCATTAAAAGATCAAAAACATTCCTTAATAAATTATATTTTTTCTTTTTAAAGTTTACTGTTTATAGTGCTTTGTTATGGTGAATTTATTATAACATAACACTTTTAATTTTGCCATATATACAGTGAAACCCTTGTAATTGGATATGCAATTGATGTCAAGATATTGAATTCAGATATTTATGTTTTTAAGAGATATAAATTTAATACACAATTGGTTATTGATTGGTAATTATTTTAATAATTAGAATTATTAGAAATAAACTAAATTGCCTTCATACAGTTGGCAATTAGAGCTGAGAATTTCTATTACTTACTTCCACTATCGAGCATGCGTATATATGTATTACAAATTAATTTGTTGCATTTTATTAGGAAATTGTGTATTCTGGATGGTTTGTGTAAAATAGATAAGTGACAAGGACTGAATAGATTGAAAATATTTTATAAATAATCAAGGATAATTACATTTTTTCATACTTGAATGCTATATTAATGTTAATTATTTAAAGATTAACACAGAATGATAGTTTTAAAAGAAATATGTACAATACAATTATATTTTCCTAATCAAAATTTAGATAATTTATCTAAATAAACTCACATGAATCACTAACCCATACTGACCAGCTAATCTTAATTTCCAAAGAATTACATTGATATTCTTTTTGCATAATAAAATGTTGCATACAAACAATTATCATCTATTGTTCTTGGTGAGAATTTCAAATGTTTAATTCTAATATTTTAGCCATTAAATCCAAAATCTGTTAAAGTGAGATCCATTAAACCAAAATTCTAGTACAGTGAAACCCTGATTTTGAAACTTTTCAGGGACCGGCCCGAAAAGTCGGAACATTTCGGGGACCGGCCCGAAAAGTCGAACGAGCCGGGAAAACGCACGAACGGAAACTCTGATGAGTCATAATAAAAAAGGTCACACGAAGCCGGAAACTCTGATGACGTCATAATAAAAAAGTTATATAATTAAAACGTAGGAAGAGGGAAAGTTTTACATAGCAAGTATAGGGAAATGCTCAGACTTCCGAAAATAGACGTTTAACGCGGGAAAGTCGTACGATACGGGAACGCACGAGCGGGGTTTCACTGTATTATCAACATAATCAACGAAGTTCACATAATCAGGAGTCATTAACCAAAGCGTGCGTCGTTAACCAAGACAGGTTTATTTCATTTATAATTATTTTTTAAAATACATTTATTTAAATGTTATACAGGATAAACATAATGTCTTTCCTTGATTTGAAACATTTATTACACAAAAACTATTCTAGATAGTTTCTTTTTTGCACATTTTACCGTTTATATTATTGAAATATCATATTACTTGATTTATATATGATTTTGTATATTATTTGTTGATCTTAAGTATCATGTTATTGGGTTATTGGTATGATATTGTTTTATGCTGTATTGCCTCTCTTTCAGTCAAGGAACATTATGGTGCCATAACTTTGTATAGATGCAATCATTATAATCACCTAGCTCTGGGAGTTTTTAATTCAGAATTTTTGTTAAAAATTATTTTTCCAACTTGCGTTAATTTTCAGAAAATGTAACCTTATGTAAATCAGGGCATGATTGTATATAAACTAGAAAAAATTGAATTATTTCTAATTATTCCATCTTGAATTTTTCAGAAAGTTTTTAATAAATTATAATTACTTTTACTAAAAGCACTTTTTTGCGGTAATATTATATACAAAATTTAATGTTGAAAAATGTCTAATCCATTGAGGTCTGTGATTATTTACAAATTAAACCTAATTAATTAGCAAAAAACTAAAATTGTTAAATTTTGCTTAATTATTTTTACATTTATTGTCCTTCTGTGTAAAATTTTTTCAATTTTATTTCTTTCACAACTTATCATTCATTATATAATATCTGAAAAATCATGAATTTTTATATGAAATCTTAGCCATCCAATGAAATCTTTGGTACTTTTAAATATCAACAAGTCTTACAAATAAAACAAGATATGAGTGAAGAAAAGCAAATAATATTTTAAAAAATTATCAATAAAAACCCAAGTATTATGCAAAGTTTCATTAATTAAGTTAATTAATTAGTCGAAAAGTGACAAAAATTTATAATATTGTCATTTAAAATTAATTTAAAATATTGTCATATTTTAATAAAATATATTTATTGTATGTTTTTCTTCAATTCAATAATTTTTATTTTTATTTTTTATAAATTTTCGAATTTATATCTAATCATCGATAAGAGTCATTAGTTATCAGATATTACGAATATTTTTCTGTTATTAAATTTATCCAGTTATAAAAAACAAGTAAAAATATATGTTGGATCATTATTAGTCTATTTTCTGGAGTTTTATAAGATAGAGCTTACCTCTGTTTGTTTGTCTATGTGTTCCCCTCTAATAATTTTTGAACTAATTAATATATTTCCATGAAATTTTGTAGTCATTAATCAATAGATCACTGGTTGGTTGCAGTGCTAGGGTGTTTGAAGCTCCTCTTTCTTACTACTGTACAATCTACATTATCACCTCGACGCCCATAATTTAATCCTACAGAAATACATTTAAGTTTACCAAAATTTTATTTTATATTTTTGATAACAGATGGCGCTATGTGTTAGCAGGGCAGCGGTCTACTTATGGTCAATATAACAATAACGTCACAGGAACATTGACTTGATGTTATTGTGAGGCAAAAATGGATATACACGTCACAAATATCAGTCGAATATGTTACAATGACGTACCAACGAGTGATGATGACGTAGTGTTGCCCAATGCCAACATCATTGCGACATCTATGCTGGACGATTTCAGTTCTTTTCTGAAACTGCTTGTTCTCTGTTCCTGTTAACACTCATTAATCAAATCAATTTTTATCTCCGTAATAAATTCTATCTATTGAACAGAATTGTAATTCGAACACCATCTTATCTAAAATTTTAAAAAATTCTCTGACAATTGCTGTTTTCGGATTTAGTGCCGGATTCGACCCGTTTTAGAGATTACAAGAAATGTAAAATCGATTTTTAACTATTGGTAATATTTCCTATTTGCGATTTAAAGATGTTTTAACAGGGGGAAAGAAGCCAAAGTTGTGGTGCCTGAAAAAAGTTAATACTCGAATTCGGGTTAAATATTTTTTAAACTCTCTGTGCAAAAAATTTTTCTTTCCTTTGATATTTGAAACTTCTTTCCATTTTTATTGCTAAAAAAACGATCGATTTATAAACATTAAAATTTTTATTTGAAGATACACGAAATCAAAAGTTCATTCTCTATGGATTTAAATTGACTTTTGCGAATTGAATCTTCAAATTTTAAAGAAAACAACCAAAATATTTTTATCGAGACTTTCTAACTTTCTCGAAAACATATGCTACTATATCCATTCAGCTTTTAAAACGGTAGTAAATTTTAAACATGAAAAGTTCGCCATTTTTCAAATATTGAACTTTTCAACGGCTTTTCTTAAACTTCTACCTTTAAAATCTCAGAAAGAGACAAGTTAAGGCCGTGATACACTGAACACGACTCGAAGCGAAGCGTAAGAAAGCAACTTCGTGCGGTTACGCGCACCTAATCTGTCTTGGAGTAGCTTTTCCCGCGCGACTGCTCCAGTTAATGCGCTCAGCTGCACAAGAGATGAAAAAATTTAACTTTGACCAATCAATACGCGTAAAAAATACGATGCGGCAAGATGCAAGAAAGCAATCAACCAATAGAAACGAATGTTTTATCAATTTGGGAAATGGCGGAAGTTCAATCGTTTGGGTGGGATTCGGATATAGAATTTGTTTTAGAAGTACAAAAAAAGACTATATGATACGATATTAAAATATGAGATTATGAGATATATATATATATATATTAAATTATGAGAAATAACTCGGAGTACAATATAGACAGGCTGCGGCGCAGTGCAACGCAAAGCGAAAGATGAAAATTTTTCTATTTTGTTTCGCTCCGTTTCGCTTCGCGTCGCGTTCAATGTGACACGGCCTTAAGGACGTGTCCCATGTACAAGCGACGCGACGCTGTACAATGCCGTACTACAAATGCGATGCTACGCTATGAGCGACAGTCTATCCCACAAGAGGCACTTCTGTAGCGCCTATAATGAAATATTGTCCCACTGTTTATCTACTAAATGCTGATTATGATAATTTTGATTTCATTTTCCATAATATAGGTTTTTTTTTATAAATTTCGCTTATTAGAACCTCTGAATCGAACTCGGTAGCCATGATAATTTGCCTCTGTCGCTTCGTTTGTATCTCAGCTACAGCAGGCGATGTTACGCAGCGCTATGGTATGCACGTGGGACGCGTCGATGTTATGTTTATTGGTTTGTTTTCTGTCGCTCGAAGTATGGCATCATAGAGAATCGCGTCGCTTACACGTGGGACATGGCCTAATTCTGCATTTCTCTGCGGCTTAAAATTACTTATACTTTATCCAATTTAGATCAAAAGAAACCGAATCTATAGAATGGAAATCGGTGACAACCGACAAAGAAATAACTTTTATTTCGACGTTTAAATGCTTACATTTAAATTTTAAGATTGTCATTACTGAATTTTAAACAGCTTATTTGTAAATAAGCTTTCAAATTATTGCATATTTTATTTTACAAATTAAAAGTTTTCTCAAATAATTATTTTTTTTTAAAAAGATTACTGGTTTATCTTTATAACAAATTATGAAAATAAGAAGAAAGGTAGAGAGCTAAAGTGAATGAAAATGGGTAAACATTCGCATTTAATACTGGAAAAACGCTATAAATCGAATAAATAAGTTTTTGCAACCAAATTTGTTAAGTGCATTCGGAATTCCTTCGGGAGAATTCAGTAGAATCTTGATAATTCTAGGCAAACAAGATAGATGCCGCCTCATATTAACGAACTATACATCCGAAAAAAAGTCAATTTACGTGATTTCATTAATAATAAAATGCTGCACATAAAATATTAACTTCATTACACTATTAAAAAAATTCTTTTTTTATTTAAACAGCAAAAACAATCATATTTTTTGAAATTATGATTGCTTCTTTGCTGCAAAACCACGCAAAAATAGAAAAAAAGAAGCAATTCCAGCTAATGACCTGTTCCTAAAAACAGATCATTAGTTGGTATTGATTCTTTTTTTTCTATTTTACAAGATAAAAGGAAAAATCTGAATGAAAGCAAAGCTGCAAAGAGTGATAATCAACAGCAGAATTTCAGAGTATGATGGCATAATCACCGCTGGCTATTATTGTGTCATCAATTATAAATATCTCTAACAAATAAATAAATCTTGAAAAACATGTGAACACATAATGAGATAAATTTTATTTAATCTAATTCTGTAAACTCACAAAAAATGACTTTGACTTCATCTTAACAATTCAGACTATACAGAATCTCGGACTATCAACACTGATTAATTTCTTCAAATTTTTGAAGATAAATGTTATTTTAAATTCAGACAATACTGTGTTGTATAGGAATTTGTTCAAAAATTAAATTTAATTTAATGTTTTTTAAATTATATCTTTAATTCATATTACTATCGTACCTATGTCTTAATTATGCTTTACTGCTGCCGTTGCTACTGTTATTTTGTCTACAAAAGTACTGATATAGGTTTATATATTGTATATTTTAATATATTTTACAACTGGACCAATTAAAAGTTTCTTATTTTACGGATTTTAATGAAAGGTCCAAATATAAATCGAGGAATTCTTTTCTGCTTTAATTGCCGCCATCTTGAAATTCTGCCGCAATATATTAACAAACTGTATAAATTTACATTATATTAGTAGCTAGAGCATTTTGCAGTATCATATTAAAATTAATGATGAGTTTCTGATATTGTGAAATTAAAAATGAAATTTTACATTCGTAATTAGAGGTGCGCCTGCACTATAATGGTTTTCAAAAAGTGATACGCGTAGCACTAATGGTATACGAGAGATGACTGATAGTATGTATACAGTGTTGACTTCCTATATGTATACAAGATATATTTTTGTTGGTGATATTGAAATTTTTGAATTTTACTTCTGGTAATACACATTCAGGTTGAGAACCACTGCTGTAATGTATACGTTAAAGTAGTGAAAATACCGATATTTTCCATAAATATCTGGCTCAGAATTTTTCCTATTTACGTTCAGATAAATATGAAACCTATTTTCACGATCTTATAACTTTACAGCATATAATTTTGAAAGAAATAATGTTTAAAAATAAAGTATGTTTTGAAGATTTGCTTTAAAATATCATTAAGAAGATAGATCATCCAATATTGTTAATTTGTAAAGAAAGATTATAATATGCAAGAAGCACATAAAGAAGACGAAAATCATGGCTGAATACACTAAAATCTTCCTGAAGTGGATTTTTAATACATATATTGAATTGGATTGCATTATCTAGCAGATTTTTAGAGGTTTATCCCTACTTAGATGCATAAAAATTTTAAAAAGTCCCCAAAGCTTTGAGAAAATATCTCTGGCGTGAAAAGATCTTAAAATATGATAAATGTTATTGATTACTTTGTAAAATGGTTGATGCCAAATTATGAATTTTTTTTCCTCTGGACAATTGATTAACATACTGACAGAGAAAAAGGGAAAAGAGATAAAAGTCCATTTAGAGAGGGAAAAAAACACATACACCTACATACTATGAGAGAAACTTAAATATAAACACATCTTTTTTATTATTTTACTTTTCATACATTAATATAACTTTCCGAATCCTCTTCTGTTTCCTATCAAAAATTCATCAATACAAAATATTTTATTTCAAAATAAATATTGTATAATTCAAAATAGCGTATTTTAGAGTAGCGCACAAATTTCGGTATTCTGGACAATATATTTTTTATTTTGATGTATAATTTCAAATAGGGCACTAATCAAGATTATTTATTTATTTATTTTTATACATTTATTTATTTTAATTTATTTATTTAACCCTTAACACCCTACAAATTAATGTACATATAGGCGACCCCATGTCAAAGCATATAATACTCATTAAAGCTCCTAGATGCTCTATTCCAAAATGACCTGGTCGTTTTTTCAAGTCTCATAGTGGGTATGAAAAGGAATTCAGTTCTACGTGAATCATACTGAGGAACATTAAAAAGTAAATTTTCCGAGGGTAGAAGACCAGTGATGTATTTTGAAATCATATTAATGTCGTGCCCTCTGAGCAATTCATAATATGAAGATAGATTCAAGACATTACTGCTTGTAATGGAGCGACCACCAGCACAATGAATTAATTTTCAAGATAGAACGTTGCCAGGTATGGTCCAGAGAATTAAGGTAAAAACTTGATCCGGATGAATACATCTGAATACCATAAAGAAGGAAGGATACGAAGATTGCATAAAACCAAGATCTCAATACATAGTTGTTGGTAATTCTAAACAAATATCTACAGGTAAAAGCAAATTTTCTTTTAATTTGATGTACAACATAAGAAATATAATGAATATAAGAAAGCCGACAGTCTAATAATATACCTAAGTCCTTATGACATTCAATGGGCGTAAATGATATTGGATTGTTAGACAGCTCAGTAACGTTTTTTCTAATTCGTAGTTGAAAGATCATGTATTTAGTTTTTGATTCATTAATAAGCAGACAGTTCTGGTAGAACAAATGCCTCACTATGTTGAAATCAGACATTAAGCTATGCTGATTAGTATTCATTAATTTAAAGTCATCAGCGTAGGCCAGAATTGTCGATTGAATACTTATATTAAAAACTTGGTTGACATAGCAGACAAAGAGGAAGGCACTCAACGCTGAATACTGAGGTATACCACAAGTAGAGACAAACTCTAGCGTATCCTCGTTAAAATTAAAAAAAAAAAAGAATACTACAAATGATCCAGCAATTGAATGATTGTAATAGGGTGATGCCTGTTTATCCATTTTCGTAATTTCATCGTGAAAATTTATTACTGGTTTATATTTATGTAAACAATTGTAGAATTTTGAATCTATTGCTTATCTTCAAAAACAAGAGACAAAGTAACCAAAGACAAACAATTTTCGTCTAATGGAAAGATTAATATTATATGCGAAATAAAAAATGCACTCTATACCACAATTTAATAAGAATTTTATTTTAAAAGTATTCCAATAGTCAATGCAGAAAGAAAAGTTTCTACAGAGATCTCATATTTTTATGAGGAAAACGCGAAACGATTATGTTTGGAGGATAAAAGTTCTCCAAAAATTTGAGTGGGTGTAATGTCTCTCTCTCTCTGTGTGAGTATATTTTTATCTCTTCTCTGTTTTTTTGTCAGTGTGTCAATTATAACTCTCCAGAAAAAAATATTCATAATTTGGCAAAAGTCATTTTGCAAAGTAATCAATAAGTTTTATCATATTTGGAGATCTCTCCACGCCAGAGATATATTTCTCAAATCTTTGAGGACTTTTTAATATTTTTATATGTGTATCTAAGTAAGGAAAAATAATATAATCCAATTCAAGAACATTTTAATTTATTCATACGAGACAAAATTTGGGGTCTTTTTAATATTTTTATATGTGTATCTAATTAGGGAAAAATAATATAATCCAATTCAAGAACATTTTAATTTATTCATACGAGACAAAATTTAAGACGACAGTTCTCGAAAGAGAAGGAAATAAAAGAGCCGAATTAACAAACAAATATGATACAGTAATTTATTTATTTCATTCCTAAATGTGCTATTTTTACAGAAGTATAAATAATAATTGTTTGAAACAAAATAAATTTTTTAATATTTAATTTCTTATAATTATTATTAAGATCCTTGGTGCCTTAGTCTCATGGCTCATCTTATGATCTTAGATAGCTATCAAAGCGCAAAAATTGTGTACAGCATTTTATTACGGTGTATTCATAAACATAAAAAGTTCAAAAATATCATTTTTAGGCATCGGAAGTATTGATATTCCAATTCGGGTTTCATGTTGCAGTTTAAGATCAAATAATTTTCACATTTAATGAAGATTAAAAATTTAGAAATCTGCTAGTAAACAATCTGAATTATGCCACTGATGTAATATTTGTCGAAAAATATTGACGAATGGAGAAAAAAATCAATAAGATATACACAGTCATTAATTATGTAGGACAACAGAGGAACTTTACCCATGCCATCACTAATGATAATGTTTATATAAGATTAAAAATATCTCCAATTTCCTTTTTCTTCTCCGTGATACTAATCAATAGTAAATTCCAGTATTTCAGTAAATCAGTTCAGCCAATTCTAGTATTTTTTTACAGTAAAAAACATTAAAAGAAAAAATTATTAGTGATTATGCTACCATGTAGGGTAAGTCCGGGAGATATGGACCAGTAGTTTATTTCGCGAACCGGTCGCTAAAAATATCGTGGAGCCACTATTGCCTGCTAATGATGGACGAGAGTGATAGTAGTTGCACAAAAACCACAAAAACAACAAGTATTTCAGTTAATATACTGCCAAATACAAATTAGATGAGTCAATTTTATTTTCATTATTTAGATGGAAGTGCAATACGCACGTTATTTGTTAATGTTTTTGAACTAACGTCTCACACATAGTGTTAGGTTAGGTTAGTTCGGTTAAGCCGCCATATCCTCATGGGATATTCATTATCTGGCGGCGGCCACTTATAGAGCCCATCACAGGCTGGCCAACACCCATGATGGGGCCAACCGGATGGCTGAAGGATGGGGTTCAACGAGCCGGGCCCGGACCCCTCCTGAAAAACTGGAGGTGCGGGACCCGGATTTGAACCCGGATCCTCCAGGGTGGTAAGCCGCAGCTTTACCACGCGGCCATCCGGCCATCACACATAGTGTAAATCATGTTAGTCACTCGTTGTAACGTGTTGTAGTAGCTCTGGCCGCAATGGTTACTTCATGGGTTCATGGACCATTGCTCCCTGACATTTAGGGAGAGATGGACAGCTGACATTTGTGAGAGATGATCCATTGTTATGTATTGATATGAAGTTGGTTTTTCGATGAACCATTAAAAATTTTATATTTATATGAAGGATATAAGTGAAATGTTAGTAGAATCAGAAACCAAGAAACCACATTGCTCACATAAAATATAGGCTATAAAAATTATTTTAAATAAATGCACAATTATTATTAATTTTTATTTTTTTCTGAAAAATGTCAAATAGATATAAAAGTCTGTTTATATTAAAAATACAACAAAATGAACAATTACATTTTTATCATTAATGCTTTTTATCATTCTTATTCCAAGTTCACACAGGTCCATCTCTACCGTATATCATGGTCCATCAAACCCAAGGTGATATGGGATAGATGGACCACCTATATAATTTTTTAAAAATCGTTAGCTTATTTGTTTATGTGCCTTTTACATTTATATTATTATTAGCTATTATTATATGTCATAGAATATCTTATAGCCATTTTTTAAACTGGTATTGCTATAAATAACAAAAATACAGCAATTCTTAAAAAGGGGGTCCATATCTCCCGGACTTACCCTATATCAAAAAAGCTATTTAATACTCGTTTAATTTGTTTAATATTAAAAAAGTGGGAAAATATATAAAAAAAAATTTAGTTTCTTGAAAAAAAGAGCACAAAAGTTGCAATTCTTAACAATAACCTTAACAATTTCTAAATTTCGAGTAAATTGTACAGCTTTTAACTATATATCAGGGGAAGTGAAAATAGAAAATGATTATTAGTGTACTTGTTAACACTTTCTTGCACATAAATCTGATATTAAAGTGAGGAATATTATTATGAAAATATTTTTGCCTAACTTAGAATCAATAATATATTATAATCGGAAGATCATAAAAACTGCCAATGGTAGTTATGTTGAATTATGGAACAAATAACAACATTGATCAATAATTCTTTAAGATAGTGATCCCCAAAGTGTAGTATGTATATCTTCAGGGATGCGCGTTTTTTTCTGTCTGTCATAATATCTGTTGTATGGAGTGTGTGCAATTAATTTTTTCTGATAAAAAGAATGCAAACTGATTTTTCTCGATAAAGAGGTGTGAGATTAAAATGTTTGAAGATCACTAAGACACGAAAACTGTTACAAGTATGATGTGATTTTAATGAAAAGACAAGTATGAATATGTCAGGAATTATATTTTATAAAAGATAGAAGAAATTTGCAATGTGTCTGCAGAGTCAGATGTGTAGTCTGAGCAGATGTTATTTTGAAACATCAATTTTCATTAATGTTTTCGAATTTCGATAAAAAATTAGAAACTACTGTAAAATTGTTGATAGACAATAGGAAAAGATTCAAAAACGAACGAAATTGATGGCATCAATAACAGCATTAAATATGCATATACATGGGATGTAACAGACCACCTGTCCACCCTGATGAGATGTGCTGCGAAGTTTAAAATAAAATTTGCATAATTAGTGTCTTTAAAGAATCGGATGATGTCATTATCACTCCTCTGAACAAATTGTAAGTAGAGGAAAGCGGAAACAAATAGGAAAACAAAAGCTGAATTGGATATCGGTGAAGCTATCGAAAAGAAACTCCTATTATTCAAACACTGTTTTAGTCTCTTATGATTTATAACAAAAAAGAAAACAAAACACTAATCGTCATGTGAATAAAATTTGCTGAAAGTCTCTTGGTAGAGTCATGAGGATTCGCATTACAGCAGCAAGGACAACAACTGTTCTACTGTCTCTTACAAGTCACCTGATCTGTTCATTTCGATCATGAGTTAGCTGTCCAATTCTACTAATCGCCAGACTTTGGAAAACTACTTGATTGAGAGATACGCTACCGATATCTCTCAGTGTACAGGTGTCATTAGCGCTAATTCTGATGATATTCACACATCAGCCTATCAAAATCTTCGTTTATGAAAGGCATGACTATAACAAATAGCCCGAGGAAAAGTCGATCAAATAGCAAAAGTCAATGATTACCAAAGATGTACAGGGACATTTAGGAAGTAGGAACAGGTTACATTTACGATTTGTTCCGAAACGTGAAGAAGACACCATCATTTTGGTTATGCAAATTTTGTTCTAAACTTCCTACTCTTCTCATTTTCGAAATAAAGGGGTGAGACAGGTGGCCTGTTACACCTTTATAAAAAAAATTTGTGTTTTAAAAGAAAATTGATAATGAATAAGAAACATTATTTATTGAAAAATAAATAACTTTGTAACATTTTCCTTTCTTCCTATTTTCTTTTACCTTTGACAACGTTTTCGATATAAAGAAATACTGTATATTCATTCTAAAAATATTTTTCGATCGATAAAGTATCTTTCTTCCTATTTTCTTTTACCTTTGACAACGTACATTGATATTTTCGATATAAAGAAATACTGTATATTCATTCTAAAAATATTTTTCGATCGATAAAGTAAACTGCTGAATCACATCATCTCAATTTTCTTAAGTAATAAAAAATTACATCTGTAATATAAAGTTATAAATAATTTATTTTATTGATAGCTTGGAAAATAATATTCACTAACATTTTGAAAATTTTATTTACATAAATATTTTTAACAAACAATTTTATCAAATTTTTTAAAAAACTCTCTCCAAACATTATGGATTAAAAAAATTTTATAGAGGCTTCTTCAACAAAAACTTAAATTGTCTACTTCATAGTTTCAGAAGTGCATTTGAATGCTAAAAAAGTTTTATTTTTTTTTTTGTAAAATGCTATTTTGAAAGTTATAATACTAAAATAAATTTGAAGCAATACTAGAATATAACAATTTGGTTCCGTAATATATAGATATTGTCCATCATGAAACTGTTGCATCTTATAAAATAATTTTCACATAAAATCGAATTTGAAAAATATTTTTGAAAATACTATATAGCGTTTGAATGCAAATACTCATATTCAAAATGAAAAAATACTTTTATTTTTATATGTCTTTCAAATAAAAAAATATGTAGTTAAAGTATTTGGACTTTACTTCTAACTATAGCCTTTATACAGGGTGAAGAAAAACTTCTTCGTGAAATTTTGTGTACTGATAGGGGTATGATCTAAATGGCACTGTTTTCGAGGTATAACCGTTTAAAGCTAGCCAATCGCCATCGAGTACACAAAGCGTCACAACGCGTCGCATTGCGACGCTCTCCTACTTATACTGTTTGTCCAGCTTAGCCGCGACCATCGACGCAAGTAGGCGTGCGCTAACTGAAGTACTTTTTTTATTTGAAAGACATATAAAAATAAAATATGTAGTTAAAGTATTTGGACTTTACTTCTAACTATAGCCTTTATACAGGGTGAATCAAATTTACTGGACATTATGTATAATCACTAGTCTAGTGTGGTAAATTTAATAATGTATTTTCATCACATAATGTAGTAGTTCACTGCATTCATCATCATTTATGTAATAAGTTCAGCTTTAAGCAGTCAAAGAAAATAAGATCTTACTTGATTCAAGAAATAGCCGCAAATGAAGGTACGGAAATTAAGAGTTGAACCCGGATAAAGACGTCTATAAAACTTGAACATGATAGGCCTGATATTTTTGTATATGACAAAAAAAAAGAAATTATATGTCTTACTGAGATCTAAATCACAAATCAAGATTTGTTAACAACAATTGAAACTGAAAAAGAGGAAATATGAATTAATGGCAAACGAACTGAGCATGATGTATACAGTGGCTGCAAGCCAAACTGGCTCACCAAGCAAAAAAAAGTTAACACTGAAAAAAAATTTGTAGGAAAAATTAAGAAGGAAAAACTAGTACATATTTAATTCAAATATTTACTACTTGTACATTTCTTGAAAAATAAACAGCAATAGAACTCATTACAACGAAATAAAAATTACATTTAGAAAATAACTCCGAAATCTATGCACAAGCAAAACTGGCTCAGCTGATAAGAAAACTGATAACTTGGAAATTAATATTTTGTATGTAGCCCTTTGTTCTTTATGACCATTGATTGCACCAATTTTTTGCAAAAGGCTGGCGGAATTTTGCTCTATTCATCTAAAAGTATATGTTTTAGATCAGTTTTATTATGTATTGGCCTTTTCCGAACTTGCTTATCAAGATAATCCCACAAATTCTCAATAGGATTAAGATCTGGACTTTGAGGTGGAGTATCCACGACATGGAGACAATGATACAAGAGCCAAGATCGAACAGAATAGGCTTTGTGCTTTGGATCATTGTCTTGGTAAAAGTTCCAATCACCATGTAAACCCAATTTCTCGATACTTTGGGGTAAATTTGTTTTTAAAATCTGCAAATAGACCTTCTGATTCATTTTCCCTTCTATTAAATGAAGACTACTTGGTCCAGCTGCTGAAAATGAGCCCCAAACCATCAGCGAACCACCTCCATGTTTAACAGTGGGTCGCAAATTTTTTAAATGAAGCTCTTCATTCGGTTTTCTCCATACATAGGAATTGCCATCAGATCCAAAAATGTTAAATTTAGATTCATCGGTGAACAAAACATCTTTCCAGTATAAAAAATCTTTACATTGATGCTCTCTAGCAAACAAAGAAAATTTCTGTTTTGCTCACTGATGAGTGGTTTTTTCCTAGGTTTTCTTCCATGTAATTCAACATGAAAGAAAATTTCTGTTTTGCTCACTGATGAGTGGTTTCTTCCTAGGTTTTATTCCATGTAATTCAACATTTCGGAGAACATTTCTGATTGTTGATAGACTAGCCTGTTTTCCTAAATCTTTTTTGACAATAGCAGTTAACTTTTGAGCATTGAGAAATGGATTTTTTTTTCATTTGATGCACTACATATCACTTTTCTGCTTCTGTGAAAATTTTGTTATAGTCTGTTTTCAATTTATTTTCAAGTCGATTGGTGGTCTTAAAACGTTGTATTATATTACGAACAGTAGAATAGCTTCTGTCAACAATCTTTGATATTTCTCGAATCGATTTTCCATCCTGGGAATGTTTAATTATCAATTTCCTTACTTCAATTGTTGTTTGACCTCTTTGTCTTCCCATTTTGTACTTTTTTGCATAAAACTTGAGACAAATAATTAAAAAAAT
>AYEL01087973.1:0-18404 GCA_000484575.1 Olivierus martensii
AAGCGGCCCGCGGGCCGCGTGTTGCTCATCCCTGATCTAAATTAATAACTTACCAGGAATTGCGTTTCATATCATCATCAAACCAATCGCCAAATAGAAACCAAAAGAGCAAATCGAAAATGGAAGGAAGTTGAGCGCCGCTTTTATGTCGCTCAATCACATCCATTTTTGCTCTAGCCGAGTCAAAGTAGAACAAACAAATTTTATCATATATCATTAGAAAAAAAAAAACTGGCTTATAGATATTCAAACCATATATTGCATTCTTATTTATATTCTATCATTTCAGAATAAATTTATCTTTTATAAAAAATATGAATAGTTTTTAAAGACGAAAGCTGTCTAAAACAGATAAATTATAAATCAATTACAATATATTCAATATATTAATTATTAATACAAATTTTATTCAGTTTAAAGGTTTTTAATTTATAAAAAACAAAAGATAAAAATTTATTAATTTGATAATTTTATTAAAGATTACTCACCTTCATTTAAAATGGCCTCTTTCGTGCTTAAGAATAAAAAATAAATATATTTATTATTTTATATATTTAAATTATATTTATTTTTACAACTTTAAATAATATGTCATTAAAATTTAATACACTATTTAAAAAAAAATTTTTTTTATTGGATTTCCAAAGTACAGCTTTTTATGTTTTACTGGTGGCTAAGGTCTCAAAAATAATTAGAAATGGAAGGCAAATTCCTAAAATTAAAAAAAATTTCAAAATAAAAATGTGTTCACAGATAAGTTTAGAAAAATTCCATACAAGCTTTCAAAACAGAAGAAAATCATTTATTAATCTTTAAGGAGAGTGCAAAAATGGTTTTGGCAATAAAGTCATTACCAATCAATCACTACATAAATACATTTGGAAACTGAAAACAATGTTCTAAAACAAGGATTGGCAAACTTTTGAGATAAAAGAGCCAAACCTGTCCTTAACAACAATTTAAAAATTATTTAAGAGCCATAAATATATTTCATGCAAACTACACAAAAACTACGTGTGCCTCCTCTGGATTCCTCTCCTTCATATTTCACCATTGCCAATGTTGCCTTGCCCAGTAGGAGAAGTCTGTATGCTCACTTATTAGTTACTTTGTTTAGTTGCTCTGCCTACCATGTGCTCAATCCTCCAAGTAGCAATTTAGTAGACAAGTAGCAATGTCAATTTTTCAATTAGTTAGGGAAATAGCATTTTTCTTTAATTTATATGCTTTTATATTATGTTTTCTTTGTGCTCATGATGAAATATTTAATACCATATTATGTCATTGGTTTTTTGCATTGAATATTTTATAAAATTGATAAAGTAAGTATTGGCTTTTGGATATATTTTGTAATTTACAGTTTTACTTTGCTTTCCACTCAGATTAGTAAACAACAGGGTAAGACTATATAGATGGTAAAAACAATGGGATTGAAGAAGTGACATCCAACACCTCTACAGTTCTGCTAATCCCTCCATAGATGCAGGATTTACAATATGATTGAAATAGGACTACTTAGTAATCAGCAAACAAATTGGACAGTGACATTAGGAAATCAAGTATTCAAAGATGGAGATTGATAGGGAAGACCCAGATTTCTTTAAAAGCATGTATAGATATGAGACTTGAAATTGAACTTTGATAACACAAAATGATATGTAAAGGTTCAACAAAAAAAGAAAAAAACAAATAAATAAAAATTGGTTGTTAGATGCACTTACTGTGAGCTTGACTGGGATCCGCCATCTTTACACCTGCCTGACGTCACATTTACCTCGAGACTGTTTTCGTAAATTTTGGATAACTTTATTTCATTAATGTGTTAATTTATATGTACTTATTTTCTACTTATGAAAGATTTAAAAAAAACCTGAATTATATGGAACCTGAATTAAATGTAAATTCTCCAGGATGAAGTGCAATGCAATTCATGCGATTGACTTGTTTTTCACTCTAAATCACGGAGGGGAATTTGAATTTTCATCTAGAGCCAGGCTTGAATCCAGGTCCTAGCTGATGGATGGAATTAATGTTTCAGAGTAGGACAACTTATATGTATATGAGATACAAATTACTCTTAGCTTATATATCAATTTATTGTTAACATAAAAGCAGCATAATAGAATGTTGAAATTAATTTGCTCAATTTGATTTTTATCAATGTGCAGGATAACATAAATTGAGATTCCTGTATAACTAATGCTAACAATAAATTCATTTGCAATTAAAACTTACTATTATTTCAAAATATTTTATTGTTACATACAATATTTCTATCATTTCATAATAAAATTACATTTTTTAGTCATAAAACTTTTAATCATCAATGTAATTATAGTAGTTTCTTACTCATACAGTTATACCAAAAACTTCTGTATATATCAAAAATTTCAAAGTCCAAAATTGCATAAGTCACTTTGCATATGGCTAATATATCAGCTAATGATTTTAATTTCAGCTTTGATAACATTTTGTCATTCAACAGAATGATATTTTAGCATATTACATTTAACATATTAGAATATGCTAAATGTAACCAAGATAATTCTTTAAATAAGTGAAATATATTATTAACACTAGTTAATTGGAATATGCCCTGAAGAGGCAAAAAATAAGTGAATATACAGTGATACCTCGGTTCACGAACACAATACGTTCTCTGACTCTGTTCGTGATCCGAAAAGTTCGTAATCTGAATCAATTTTTCCCACTGCAATTAATGTAAATCCAAATAAAACATTTTTTGTCCTAGAAAAAATTTTTAACATGTTATGGCTTTGTGTGGAACAGAAAGGAAAAGAAATAAATATAACAGTAATATTAGAAGAAAGCGTTTTTTCCCTAGAAAAAATTTTTAACATGTTATGGCTTTATGTGTGGAAAAATACAGAAAGGAAATAAATATAACAGTAATATTAGAAGAAAGCATGTAATTCAGAAAGGAAATAAATATAACAGTAATATTAGAAGAAAGCATGTTTAATGCCACCTTCACTAATACTTTTAACTTTTTTGGGAGCCTTAATAAGGGATCACCTTCACTAACACTTCTAACTTTTTTGGGAGCCATAATAAGGGATAAAGAGAGGAAATAAATATAACAGTAATATTAGAAGAAAGCATGTTTAACACCAGTGGAAATAAATATAACAGTAATATTAGAAGAAAGCATGTTTAACACCACCCACTAACACTTTTAACTTTTTGGGAGCCATAACAAGGGATAAATTTAATTTATTAACACACTTAACTTTTTGGGAGCCATAATAAGGGATAAATTTAATACACAACTTTTTTGGGAGCCATAATAAGGGATAAATTTAATTAAATAAAGACAACTTTTTTGGGAACCATAATAAGGGATAAATTTAATTAAAGAAAAAAAATTTTTTTGGGAGCCATAATAAGGGATAAATTTAATTAAATAATGAAAAAACCTAAAATATCAATACTTGTTGGAACATTACTGTACCCATATGAGCTGGCACTTGTTGAAACTTTACTGTACCATGTGAGCTGGGCGAACTGGATTGTTGCATATTTTGTTGGAACTTTACTGTACCCATATGAGCTGGGCGAACTGTCATAATAAGGGATAAATTTAATTAAATAAAGAAAAAAACTAAAATATCCGTAATAAGGGATAAATTTAATTAAGTAAAGAAAAAAACTAAAATACCAACAACACCACCTTCACTAACACTTTTAACTTTTTTGGGAGCCATAATAAGAGTGCCACCTTCACTAATACTTTTAACTTTTTTGGGAGCCTTAATAAGGGATTCACTAATACTTTTAACTTTTTTGGGAGCCATAATAAGGGATAAATTCCACTAACACTTTTAACTTTTTTGGGAGCCATAATAAGGGATAAATTTAATGCTAACACTTTTAACTTTTTTGGGAGCTATAATAAGGGATAAATTTAATTAAATAAAGAACTAAAATATCAACACTTGTTGGAACTTTACTGTACCCATACGAGCTGCTAAAATATCAACACTTGTTGGAACTTTATTGTACCCATATGACAACTGGATTGCTTCTGGAGGCGAGGCTGTGCGCAAGGTTTTGTGCGCCGCGAGCGGATTGCTGCTGGGGGCGAGGCTGTGCGCAGGGTTTTGTGCGCCGCGGGATTACTGCTGAGACGAGGCTGTGCGCAGGGTTTTTGTGTGCCACGAGTCACGTGCGCTCCATGCACTCCGTGCGTGTCACCGCGAGTCACGTGCGCTCCATGCACTCCGGCCGCGAGTCACGTGCACTCCATGCACTCTGTGCGTGTAGCTGTGCTCAGGGTTTTGTGCGCTGCGAGTCATGTGCACTCCATGCATTTTGGAATTTTACTGTACCCATATGTTAAATAAAGAAAAACTAAAATATCAACACTTGTTGGAACTTTATTGTACCCATATGAGAACTGGATTGTTGCTGGGGCGAGGACTGCAAGGTTTTGGCGCCGCGAGTCACGTGCGCTCCATGCACTCCGTGTGTGCGCTCCATGCACTCGTGCGTGTGTTCGTGAACTGAAGCATCGTTCGTAAAGCGAAGCAAAATTTGTTCGTGAACCAAGACGTTCGTGATCCGAGGTATCACTACTTGAGAAAGAAGGTCCCAAACATTAAAAAGAAGTGTAAGCATCAAAAAGAAACATACAAGACTTAAAATCAATTTTTACAGCTGAAGTATATTTTAACCTCTGAACTTGGAAAAAATCTCTTTGGCAAAAAAAGTGTATTCCACCAGCTAATACAATTCCAGCAACTAAGAAGCAACGAAAGTAGGACTTAATCATATTTTCCAATTTGGCCGCTTTTTGCCTTTACTTGCTCAACTGCAGAATATATTTTTTTTTGTGAAGAGATTTTTTCCAAGTTCAGAGATTAAAGTATACTTCAGCTTTAAAAACTGATTTTAGGTCTTGTACATTTTTTTTTGATGCTTGTACATTTCTTTTTAATGTTTGAGACCTTTCTTGAGTATATTCACCTTTTTTTTTGCCCCTTAAGGGCATTTTCCAATAAATTAGTAAATTACTTTTTGTTAGACCAAAATTTCTTATTTAATAAACTTTACAATATGCCAGATTACTGTACTTATAAGCTAACTCGCCGATTGTAGTAAATTCATGTTCACGTGGCTGAAAACCCTTGATTTCAGGTTTTCTCAGTTCATCTAATAAATTTTCTGCTAGATTACTTAAAACCGAAAAAAAAATTTGTCCTCAGGCAGAGTTGAACTGCCTGCTGCCCTAGTTCATGAGGTCATAAAAACCTCGATTTTTTTTAAAAATTTTAGCGACTTTAGCATTGAATAAAATCTGTTCTAAACAAGATTTTTCAAAATGGAAGAAAGGTCCACTGAGATTTTCAGTATCATTTGTTGCAATTAGAATGTCTTTTACATAAATAGCTAGAATTGTAGTACAGTATTATGTTTATTCTTCAAAATATAGATGCATGAATCAGCTTTTAGTGGCATTAATCCAACACAGCACAGCAATATTAGAAAATTTTAGCAAGTTCGTGCAAAAATTAAAGATTGTATAGGTTGTCTAACACGAGAATGCGACTTCTATTTTTCAGTACAGTACGCTTACAGTATGACATAGCTCGATGTGTTATACACCAAATTGTTCGGCACATTAAGACAAATAGACTGGTAGCATCCATGTTGAAATCAGAGCAATATTAAGTCCAAAAATCACCAAAATCGATTTATGGCAACAGTACACTTATAGTATGACTTAGGGTGACATATTATACATCACATTGTTTGCCTTATTAAGAAGAATCGATGGGTACCATCCACATCAAAATCCGAGCAATATTGACAGACTTATTAAGTCCCGAATGTGCCATTTATGAAAATTTTGCGGTTTTTGGCACTTTGCGAAGCCCCACTGTGGTTTTGTGAAGCCAAATTTTTTGGCATCCTAGACTCACCCCAATGATCATTTAAAAAAAGTTCAAGTAAATCGTCCTAGTGGTTCTTGAGAAACACTACCGTCAGCACCCCTCTAATGTTAAACGAGGTTGTCAAGTATATTAATGGTAGTGCTACCACACTATCTCTGTTTCGAAATACGCTGCTCCATTTTTAAATAAAGATTGAAAATGAGTGCAAAGAGCAAGATACTTGGTATATTTTTATATAAAAAAGAAAAATCTTGAAGTTTTTACTTTAGATTTTTCTTTTTTTAATTTAAAATAAATTTATTGATGCACTCTTCAGCAAATCATAAAGCAATGTATCAATCTTTGTTTAAATGAAATATTTTCTCTCTCAGTTTTAATAAAATAATTAGTATGTTTTTAACAGATAAAAAAAACTGGAATAAAATCAATACTAATTCTAAATTCAAAAAAATTAATTTAAATTTGCAAATAATTTAGCAGAACAAGAGTTTTTAAGAATTACATAAATTTAAGACAATATTTGATTAAAATTTTATAGTTTTTAAATAAATAAATCCATAATGATTGGTATGTTTATTGCCATATTACACCAACGGCGTAGCGAGCACAACTGGCGCCCGGGACACGATACCTTTTTGGCGCCCCGAAAAACATATATAATATATAGAATATACTCGTAATAAGAATTTTGCTCCTCTGCGAGTGGTGCCCGGGGCATGATAGACCCCCTTGCCCACCCCTCGCTACGCCACTGTATTACACTTAAATTTGAAAATCAAATTTACACTTAACAGCTTGAACAATCAAAATCAAATGTCAAGAAATAGTTTATTATAGTCATTACCTATTTAGTCTATTATATTTTAATATTTCTTTCAAAATATATTTTATTCAGTATAATAATTTTTATTATTATTATTTATTGTGATAAAGAAAATAAAATATTAAACCTAACACAATTACAGCACTAGACACCAGTTAAGAATTTTCATTAATTGTAATATTTTTGGCTAATATTTAGCCACCCTCAGCACTCAGAATATATAATAAAATAAAATAGAATAACTACAAATTAAATTGTGGAATCGAATACAAAAGCTAAAAATTTAAAATAAAAAAAAAATTCTTAATAAGATTCACATTTACAAATGCTTGTGCATAAATGTAAAAAATAATTAAGATTAAAACATAAACTTAGAGATAATATATGTAAAGTAAACAAGTGTGAAAATAAACATAAATGCAACATTATAAATTATAGTAAAGTACGTGTGTTAAGTTTAATACTAGTGCTCAGGAGTTTACCACAACTATTCATCATCAAGCATAGTAGAGAATCTATTCTGATATTTTCAGTAAGCATAATGCCAGCCCGAGTTCATTACCAACTTGGTTCTCATTAATGACAGTGGTATATTGGCTTCTAGTATTAATCTTCAGGGATATCATCATTCTTTCCTTCTATGATTTACAATGTTTTACAACTTTTGCATCTTTCCAATTAACATCTAGATTAAATTCATAAAACCATTAACAAAGAGCAGTGTTGGCATGGTCCTGATAGATGTCTTAGTCATGCTTGGCTAAATGGTGCTCTACTTTTCTCTATCTATTGTTATTAATAGTAAAACAATGCTTCTTGCTTATCTAAATATTTAGATATACTCAATACCAGAAAATCAAAACACAATAATCATATAAAAAGATACTTATTTTAAATACATTTTCTGTTTAATGAAAACAGTATTTATGAATATAAAGATTGAATGAAAAAGTACAGTAATATATGTTGCAGTTCAGTCAAGAAAAATCAGATTTAAATTAATCACTATAGGCTTGAAGGCAACTATCCCCTTGTTTAATCAGGTGGTGGATTCATTGTTCATAGAATTTCTTTGGCTGGGATTGCAACTACTTCATCACTTCATGCTTGACTTCACTGTCTGACTAAAAACACTTGCTTTTCAGCAGACCAAACAAATGGAAATCACAGCAATAAATCAGGCTGTATGCAGAGTGTTGCAGTAGTTCTCCATTTGAACTTCTACAGCAGTGACTTCATTTCAAGTGATATGTGTAGATTGGCATTATCACACAGAAGCACTACTCCATTGCTCAATAATTCTAGCCACTTGTTTTCATGGTGACTCGGAGACATTGCAAAATCTTACACGCTGCTCAGTTTTAAACCATTAACAACCACATCTATTTTAAACACAAGTGAGAGTTTCCTTCAATGGACCAAGCCTATTTTAAACATGGGAAGCTGAATTCAAATCAATGTAAAGTTATTCCCGTAATAGAGTTCTTATAGCAAGTAACAAAGAAATTTTAATTTTGTAAAACGTTTTTGGACCAGTCATCGGTCCCTCATCAGTACAAGTTTCTTAAGCATAGAACATTCTCAATGTTTTACGAAATTAAAATTTTTTTGTTACTTGCTATTAGTGCTGTTGAGAACTCTATTATTGTATAAAAGCAAGAGGTTTTTTCCTGTATCGTGTAGTTATTCCCATATCAAGCATGTTCTGTTCTTTAGTACATAGTAGAGTTGAACATCGATAGGAAAGCATCGATATTTACTATCTTTATCAGAAATTAGTCTTTTAATCGTTGGTCGAGAAGGAATTTTATACAAAGATGATATTGTCTTTATGAAATGTTGAAAACCTTCACGATCCACAATTCTCAATTGCTTATTGTCTTTACACACTATAAATATAAGAACTTAATTTACCACATTTTTTGCTGATCCACTTGATTTGAACTCCTCAACGTCTCAGAAATTTTTCTTTGTTTTGCTGGAAGAGGTTGTGACCAAGAACGTTTTTAGCTGTGACAATCAAGAGACAGATCATTAACTTTGGAGGCACTGGTTAACACTGTGTGGGGGCCTACTAAATTAACCCAGATTAATCTAATGGTGAGAGCTGGTACAGGTGGCATTCCCATTCCAACATTGCCACATTATTTGAATAATTGATAAATGACAAAGTATATTTTGATTTTACCGACAGAGCTGTATTTAATATTTACTGTTATTTAAAACATTGATATTTGATATTTTATTCAAATCCAATAGTGTTGCAATCAACCAATTAAACTTTATCTAGGTACAAAATAAAAATAAATTAAAGATATAAGAAAAAATAAATTATTTTTTTGACTATGAAGGGGCCTTTTAATTGAATGAGGCACTGGGTTGCAGCCCATAAAGACCATGCCTAAATCTGCCCCTGGTGACGATGATGCTTCGTCAGTATCTTGATAACATTTTTCTTCCTTCTGCAATTCTTTTTGAAATGCAAGAACTTGTGGATGTTTGTTTTCAAGATTACACTTTAAATTCATGGTATTATCACTAATTTTCAGTTTTTTTGAACAATATATGCTAGTTGTAGAAATACTTTTATTTTTAGCAAAATGTTGCCATAGAAAGAAGAAATCAAAAGTGTTTCAAATACAGTAAGACCCTGCTTAACACTGCTCCATTTAATGTCGTTTCGATATAACATGGTTTTTTTAAATTCTATAATTTTATTGATTCACTTTGACGTGGTTTTTCAAACCGTTATTCTTACATAAATCCGAAATCACAGGAATTTGTTGCATTGATACTCCTATGCTGTCTCACAGTGCATTTGATATCAGTGCAGTGCAGAACATACGAAAGTCTCCTATGGTCAGAGTTCATATTTATGATCGGTCATCAATATTATTTTATAGTGATAAAAATAAATATCCCATTTTAGCTTTAACCTAAGTGCTGCCACTTCAAACTATAGTTCCTTGAAATTAGAACGTTTTTCTTTCATCAATACTTTTTGTTTTTTATAATTTACTGCAATCTGATTACTGCTTTTTGTTTTTAAAACTTTTTATTTTCTAATTTTAAGAATATTTTCATGAATAATTTAGGAATACAAATTGATATTAGCAATAAAAAAAATTGTTACAACTTGTTATAAAATAAATTAAAAAAAATGCTATGTATATATTTTTATTCAATATCCTGTTTCACCTATCCTCATTGTGTGTTAAAATGACCTTGTTTAACGCTGTTTCATTTAGCACTTTGTTTTCTTGGAATGTATCCCCCGCATTAAATGAGGTCTTAAATATTATTAAATGACGATGATAAAGTGTCTCATGTGACAAACTGATGTACTAAATCATATTGCCAGATGGATTGTTCAATTTTTCCTAATGCAAAACCAAGTGCAAAACTAAAAAATTAAGTAAAATCATCACCAATTATAGAAAATTCTGTTTATAAAAATATTACATAATATTACTTAACAAACATTAATTCAACTACATTAACAGAGAAAACATCCCCAAATATCGATACCAAAACATTAATGTTCAATGTTCTACACTAGTACATAGCCTGGCAATGTTGCTTATACACTAATTACCGGAGTTTCTCGTGAATAGACTCTTCTTGAAAGTAAGCCCATATGCGCTTACAATCGGGATTACTTCCCGATTATAAGCACATGGCTTATATTTTGGCTTTATATCTTATGGGCATCTGATATTGAATTGTTTCCGGAATGTAGGCTCATGAGCTTATAAATGAGGTTTAGCTATGAAAATTACCGGTAACTTGCCACAAATAGAAAATTTTTTTTACTCCTTTCCGACTGGAAGTCAACTGCTAATATTGTAATTGACATTTTCTCATGGGAAAAAATAAAAACGAAACCAAAACAACAGAGCTAAACCTCGTTTATAAGCTCATGAGCCTACATTCCGGAAACAATTCAATATCGGATGCCCATAAGATATAAAGCCAAAATATAAGCCCATGCGCTTATAATCGGGAAGTAATCCCTATTGTAAGCGCCTAATTCTACCTACAGTAACGAAATCTTACCTCAAGCAGTATTCAAGTTATATCCAATAATGTTGAAATGGATACAGGTGCTGGTACAGGTAGGCCTTGATTAGCGCGAATAATTGGTTCCACGAATTTCTCGACCGGTAAGCCACGACAAGGCGGGCGCCCTCGAGAGGGCATTACCACTCGGCCATCTCGCCGGCCAGGGTGTGAGCGGCCATGATGGGCATGGATGGAAATGATTACTGCATAGTACCCACCGAGTGGAAAGCGGCATTAAACCAGAGGATGTAATACCATCTCCTCTAGTAGAAATTTCAACACTCGTGGGTAAACTTTAATTGTAGTGAATGTTTCTAATATTAATGTGTAGGCGACCGGACGGCCGAGTGGTAACGCGTTGGCGTGCTACGCAGGAGGATCCGGGTCTGGTCCCGGATTTTTCGGGGTACTGGGCCCGGCTCGGTGATCCCCGTCCTTCACCATCCGGCCCCCCTCTACAGGTGTAGGTGCAGCTCGTAGTTGGAACTGGCCCGCCCTCTTACTAATCACCGTGATTGGACAGGGGGCATAAAATATGCAAAAAAATATTAATGTGCAGTCGACCGCGGTGAATGTATGCTCTGCGTCCACCTTGGAGGATCCGGGTTCAATTCACGTTTCCTACTTCAGTTTTTCAGACGTTATCCAAATTCAGCTCGTTGAACCTCAAGCCCCACCAGAGGTTTTGGCTGTCCGTGGTGGATATGGAAATGCCCCACCGGTTAATACTTACCAGGTAGAAAGCGGCGTTAAATCGCATAGGAACAAATATTAATGGATAAAATTTTTATAAAGGCTTCGGAATATTTTGCCTCTGATGTAGGAATTAAAAAATATGAGAAATTCTGTGCTAGACTAGACCGGAATCGATGTGACGAATGGTTGCACCATTCATTTAAATTTTACAATGGGTGGATCCCGATTCAATCCCAATCGTTTGGATCCGAAATTTCGAGCGGCCAATTTGGCCGGATCTTTATTTTATATTTTTTTTTGTGTGTGTGGTTTAAGTGAAATTGATATTGTAAAAAGAAAAAACGTTCTCATTTTTAATGAACAGCGATAAGGAATATTAACATCGCTTTCCATCCGGAATATTAACATCGCTTGTTTATTAAGGAGCCGAGCATGCCAGTGTCTACCAAAGTCCGCTCACATTATTAGGGGAGTTAGCTATCAGGAAGATGGAGTACAACTAGAAGGAGTCCAGACCCCTCCCTAAAAAACTTTATGGAGGTGTGGGACTCTCCAAGATGTTGGAAGCATAGCACGCTTCCATCGCGGTTATCCATCGGATTATTATTGTGTTACAAAGTCCGGTACAATATTGTACGGCATGTTACAGGGGTTCATATCATTACGAACCATATAGGAGAATCATTTCAATTTTGAAATACTGCAGAGCCGCAATAAGTTTTTTCGAGAAATCTTATTAATGATTTCAAAGTTTATTATATATTTCATACGCATTTATTTCATTTAGATGCATACTACTTTTTACAATAAATAAACAAATTACAAATATATTATTTTTTAAAATTAAATAGGTTTTTGCTGTATATTAACTATTGACTTCATGCTATGGAGCTACATTGAAGGTACCAAAGAACCGCGTGTGGTTCGCGTGTCGCAATTTGGCCTTCGTGGGTAAATATTTTATTGTTGTGTCATTTCTCGTGACGTGAAAATGCATTTTATCAGTTCGTAGAATGCAGAATGATGATGTTGATTATTCAGATTTTTTAGTGGTTTGCAATTTATATACATAGAAAAGAGATTAATTATGAAATCATTTGTTGTGACCCAGATGAATCTGAGAAAAAATAATCATTACATTTTAAATCAGATATGTTTTAATTAAGCACAGAATTCACCATTGTTTGATAAATATAAGAAAATAAGATTAAAATTTAATTATATATTTCTCTACAAATTATGTAGATATTTCTCCAATTGTTGTTTCATTTTATCTGATTAAATGCTAAGCAGTCGAGATTTAATTTTACAAAACTTGTTTAAGTATTTCAACAAGTATGGCCATCAAAAGTGCAATAATTTAATTGCTTTATATATATTTGATTGATTTGAACTGATTTTTGAATTCCGTACATTTATTTTTCCAGCTTTGTTTATATATATCCAATACTCTTTGTGTCTATACAATTTTCATTCATTATACAGGTATCCCTCCTATAACACGGCTTCCTACAACATAGTTTCGCTATAACACGATTTGAAAATTGTTGAAACTCTCATATAACACGGTAATTCTACAACACAGTTTTTATTTAAAATATTTAGAAAATTACGTTTACCTTCCTACAATAAAATATTTTCATTAATTTTTGTAAATTCTCACTATGGACATACAATACATACATAAAATGCCATCATTAGGAAATACTTTAAAAAATTAGTCATAATGCAATTTCGCTAGTTTGCCGTGAGAGGACGATATGCAGTTTGTTCGATTTCAATTTGAAATTGAATTGATTGGCGACCATTGACTATTTTGCTGTATTTTGTGTTCCAAATGTTCCGTTGATTGGATAAAAAGTAAGTTTTTATTCTTCAATAGAAGAATGTGAAATAGAAAAAACTTTTTTATTCATAATTTTTTTTGGGGTATGTGTTAAGGAACGATTGTATTGTAGGGGGTTAGATACAGATTTTGTAAAGAAAGCAAAAGATATACCAACGTTAAGTGCAGAAAAAAGTTCAGAAAGTGAAATTGATATTGTAAAAAGAAAAAAGTTCTCATTTTTAATGAACAGCCGTAAGGAATAAATAATTATTAAATGAATGTTTTATAGGCTGTATATTTTTTCCTCTTTTGTTTTACATATATTGACTTTTTTAGGGTCTTACGTATATATTTTTACTTTCTTTATGTTTCGTGTTATTAATATTCTTAATAAAAATTAAGTTTCTTATGTGGAATTAAAGAAAATTATTTTGTTTTTAATTAGTTTTGTATCTGTATTGGTTTTGATCTGTATCTAAAAATGTAATTAACTCTCCTTTTTGTATTGCCTCCAGGTCTCATATAACACGGTTTCACACAATACGGTGTTTTTAGGAACCTATCTACCGTGTTACAGTAGGGATACCTGTACTTCAGAAAAAAATTTAATTAATTAAAAGTAGATTTTAATACTTATGATTTTAAACATTGCTAAGGATACAATTTCTTAGAAAATGGATGCTCGCTTACTGATTGAGAAACTACAATGTCGAAATACTTGTATTAACAAAAAACGTGTTTACATTTTCTAAATTCACATTAGCAAGATCAAGGCTTTCAAAATTTCTTGTTTCCATTTATATGAATGATAAAGAGACGATTGCCAAGATGTGATTTATAATTCACATTCGAAACAAATTAAGATAAACATTAATTTTATTTCTAAAAATTACTCAATATTTCGTTTAGGAAAAATATTCGTTAGCTGGAAGTGAGCGGCATGGTACCTAATGTAATAAATTATCACTGACACACCATTCTTATATAAAAATTATCATCTTAAACGGAAGCGAAATAAAATACCAGATAGCATGTTGAAAGTTGGCTTTGGTAACAAAATACAGACATTATATTCAGTACTTAGCGAAAACCGGTCTCGGCATAAAACTGCATTCATTCGATCGGCTGGATGGCCGCGTGATCTGTTCCACTCTAAATTCGAGTTCGAATCTGGCCAATATTCAGATTCTTTCAGGAGGGGTCCCCTGCCATTTAACCTCACTCTTTAATTGATTCCGACGATCCATTACTTAAGGATGTGGGCAGTACCTGATGGGCACTTGTTTTGGTCAACAGATGACGCCACTTTTCATTCTAGAAGAATACTAAGTGACGAGACGAAACAAGTCTGCTACAGGCTGCCCATCCCTGCGGAGGGTCAGCCGGATGGTGGAGGACGGGTATCGAAGGGCCAGGCCAGATCCTATGATAAACATTTTCAAAAATGGAACTCGAGACTCGAACCCGGGTCTTCCAGAGTGGAAAACCGAAGCGTTTCTTTGCAGCTAATCTGGCTGGCCCCTCATGGGCACTGGAGTGCCTGGCGTTTGGTAACCATTAGGATAGCTAATGACGTAAAACTCGATAGGAAAAACTGCTTTCGTTTAAACACCGAGAAATTCGCCCTTTATGTCGATTTTTCAAATTAATGTTTGCTATTGTCGATAAAACTAACTTATTTTTATAGATAAAAATTTTTAGTGTACGCTAGCCTGATGATAATTTTTAAATAATTAACGAATGGAACCAAATTTGTTCGCTATTATTTACTGTATAATTTTATTTTATCATTTTATTTCTGTGATAATTTACTGAAAGCTGCTATATCTTTTTTCATTTCCTCATAAAGTAAAATATATGTTTATTAAATGATGACAATATTATTCGTAATTAAATGGATAATAGTTTGAACATTCCAAATGAACTGCTCTAACTGACTGCTCTTCGCTAAATTTACCAATCATGAAATTCACCGACGTTCTTGATCGGCGCTATTATCAATGTCTTGCCTAATTTATTTAAAATAATGCAGTAATAAATTTAAGTAAATCAATAATAATTTTAATTATGATGATTCTTATATTAATTCATTAAATTTGAGTTATTTTAAATATTTAATAATTTACTTACATCAAGAATTTAATATTTGTAGGTGGAATTGATAAGACTTGGATTTTGATGTATGCGGGATTTTCAAGTTTATCATTTTGTAAAGAATGAAATTATAAATATGTAAATTGATGTGCGTTAATCATGCTTTTAATTAATGTCATGCGGAATATATACTGTCGTTTCGGTAACATTTTTATTCGAAAAGTTGTCAAAATTTAAAAATTATTTAATTTTTAGAAAAAAAGGCAATTCGGATTTTTCACTTTTATATGCTTTTAGTTTGTTTGAGTGGAACTCGTTCTTCCGAACTATCAAAATTTTTGAAAATGCTAACTAGATCGAATAAAAGAATTGTAAACTTGAGTGATACCCAAGGAGATTCAAAACCAGTTGATAAAGAAACAGAAGATAAAAAGCTTCATCAGATCAATCGGATTAAAAAAAGAAAACATCTTGGTATCACTTATGATTGTATAGATGAACAGAGCGTT
Organism: Olivierus martensii; assembly: GCA_000484575.1. Lineage (NCBI taxonomy): Eukaryota > Metazoa > Arthropoda > Arachnida > Scorpiones > Buthidae > Olivierus > Olivierus martensii. Next base: position 15,928 of record AYEL01087973.1, read on the forward strand.
ATAAAGAATGAAAAATGGGAGCCCCTATTTTGGAAGAATGTTTTGAAGAATATTCAGGACATGAGGAAAAATCATCGGGCACCTGTAGATGATATGGGGGCTGAAAAGTGTGCAGATCAAGATGTCCCTGACTCTGTATGTATTTTTTCGAATTTGATTTCACATTTATTATTTGAAATGTTCTTTAATTTTGGAATAATTTTTAAAGAATATGAAGCTTATTTTTAAGTAATATAATTATTGGTTGTAAAAATTAATTTTGGTCTTAAAACTGAGAGATATAAAATGATCTGTTTAGCTAAATAAATAATAGTAAGACGCACAAAAATGTGGCATAGAAATCATAATATGACCGTAAGTGCAACTGAGAAATGTTTCCCTTTCTCAACTCATTTCCAAAATTATATTGCAAGTGTAATGTGATGCAATTTTGCATCACATCGTATATTGTGGAAGTGTGCTATGATGAGATAAGGGTATTCTTGCTGTGGCTTGTTTTGACTTTAATTTAACGACTTTTACATACCTCACTTTTGTATATCAGCTTTGTTGGATATTTTATATACATATATATTTTTGCTTCAAATGCAAGAAGTGTCTAAGATCAGTGAGTAATAGCGAGATAACTGCATAAGAAACACCTAGGCTTTGAGACATGCAGCACTGCAGTCTGGTTCATGATGTGATTGATCACTTAAAGGAGAAGTAAATTTTTATCGTGTATAGCTTCATTGTGTTGCAAATATTTTGAAAAAATAAATTACTTTCTTGCCTATTGAATCATTTCAACTACATTCTCTGCAAGCTGATTTTTATGCCTCTTATAAAACAGAATCTGTAAAATCCTACATATTATTTATAAAAAATAAGCTTCATTTAAGACAAGACCTAAACAAAACTTTTAATCATGGAATGATGTGAACTGACATAACTTTTATGCTATTAAAAATAATTCATTAATTAATCGAATAATCCGACAGCTCAAACACGTGAAAAACAAAAAATTAAATTTTTATTTCCGTAGAACTTTTGGCTTAATGAAGCCATCATCAGCGGTTGTTTTTCGAATAAGAATAATCATTAGAATATAGGTATTCTAATGATTATTCTCATTCGAAAAAACAACCACTGATGATGGCTTCGTTAAGCTGAAAGTTCTACGAAAATAAAAATTTATTTTTTGTTTTTCACATGTTTGAGCTGTCGGATTATTCGATTAATTATATATAAGAAGAAAGTGAAAAGTGAAATTATAGTATTTATAAACAGTTTTGTAATACATTAATATTGAAACTTTTAAATTTTCTTTTTAGGTTTATCGTTATCAGACTTTGATATCTTTAATGCTTTCTAGTCAAACAAAAGATCATGTTACACATGCTGCTATGTCAAGATTAAAAGAACATGGTCTGACAGTTGATAATATTTTAAAAACAGATGATGTAAAGTTGGGTGAACTTATTTATCCTGTTGGATTCTGGAAAGTAAGTTGTTTTATTATTTTTACAGATTATGATAGAACAGTCATTCTCAATCTATGGTATGCATACCACTGGTGGTATGTAAAAAATAAACTATTTTTGAAAAATTATATTTAAAAACTTATTCAAATAATATAAAACTGGTATAAAAAAATAAATTAAAACTATATCTCCATTATATCGATTACTGCCTTTATCAGCTCTTTGTCATAGAGAAAAATGCCTACACTTATTGCACTCTAGATCAGCCCAGTGGTTCTTAAACTTATGTGGTCCGAGGACCTCCTCTTGAACAACATTTTTTTGCCTAGGCATTTTAAGTCATTCTTGAGACTTAATTTCTGGCTCAATAATCTCATAGGCACTATGTTATAATAACCATTGGTAAAAATGTATTGCTGGTTATTTTAATAAATGGTCTTGTGCATAAAAATCACAAAAATTATATAAAAATCACAGAACATAATAATAATAGGTTCATGTTTTATTTATTGCCTTAAAAATATATTAATTGCTCTGCGCTTCTTGCCGTTTCATCGTGTTCTTGAACTGTTTGCAACCATTTTTTATAATTTCGTGTACCCCGAGGGGTCCATGGACCACAGTTTAAGAACCATTACTCTAGATCTGTGTCTGCCAAACTGTGTACCACGGCACAGTAGTGTGCTGCGAAAAAATTAAAAATGCTTAATATAGGACATTTCTCGGTCATAAAATTCAGTCCATCTACGAATTTACGTGATAATAAATGCAAAATACTATGACACAAATCTGACAGCAACAGAAGAAGAAAATTTAAGAAACTTGAGAAATGATCCTGTGCACAAAGCTTCACATTCTGAACTAGAATTGTTAGCATTTTGGATTTTGCTTTGAGCCAGTATCCTTGATTAGCTACTACAACCATTCAATTCTTGTTACCGTTTGGATCATGGTATCTTTGCAAATTAGGTTTCTCAGCTCTTATAGAAAAGAAACAAAAAAAAAAAAAAAAAA
>AYEL01087977.1:0-11930 GCA_000484575.1 Olivierus martensii
AAAAAAAAAAAATTTTTTTAAATAATAAAATTTTAACTTTCATCTATGACTAGATCTAGGCTTTGGATAATCATTGGCAATGATTGGACCAGTCAACTGTTTCTTTTGTATTTTGTCTGATTTTCATACCATCAGTATCTCTCTGAAGACAATGCTTTCACAAATTTACCAATATATGATACTTCAGGATATTACTCTCTCTTTTTTTTAATTTTATCATAAAATTGAGTGTAGCTATGGGAAGCTGCATTAAATTTTATATGTACACAACTATGCATTGATAAATATTTCTTCTTTAAGTTTATCTGTAAACTTAAACACTTTTTTTAACTACTTATTTTAGGATTTAACTTAAATTTACGGTTTTAAATTTTACAGGTTATTGGATAATGCCAATTTATGTAAAATAAATTAAAATAAACACTGCAAACCTATGTATTACACATGCAATACTCGGGCCTGTAGTCTACACAATTATTGTGTTACTGCTCAACTATATCATATTCAAAGAACTGATTGCCTAAATAAAATGTTGATAAATTAATGTAGTGAAGAAAATTTGAAAATCAAGCACATTTTTAAAGAAAAATAATTACTGAAATACAGGACAGTCCAGGCCAATCTCAGACATTTGGCAAGCTTATATTTAGGAAATATAGAATTCTTGGGAATAACTAGTAAAAAAAAAAATCAATTCATATTCACCCATATATCTTATTAATCTTCATTAGTAATTTAAAACTTAAAAACCAAATTGATAACTAGATCCAAAATTAAAATAAAACAAAATCTGAACTAACTAATAGGACCTTAAAATAAAATTAAAATTTAATTTTATTTTATTTTATTATTTTATAACTTAAAAAGTATTGTGTTCTATTCTTTCGCACTGTATTTATGTACAGCTCTCTTATATAATAGATGCAATTACTCCAACAAACAAATTTATAATGTTTATTCTATTATGATTATTATTTTTACGTTAAACATACATTAGATCAACTACATTAGATAATACAAATTATTATCTATTCATTAAAAAGGAAAACAATTTTTATGATATTAATACATATATTGATTTAAATGAAACATTTTAACCTGAGTGATACTGTTACTATGTAATTTAAACTAAAATCAATAAGCTCTGAGTATTTATCAACATATACTGTAATATCAAAATATACAGTATGGATTACAGAAGCTCATTTCTGCTAAGTTCTGGCAGTAATCATTTAGCTTATGATAACATAAAACTTCTATTTATCAGAATAATTACGCTTATTTAATATACTATACACAGAAAACCCCGTTTAATATGGGGGATACATTCCAAAAAACCAAGCACTAAACGAAACAGTGCTAAACGAGGTTGTCTTAACACGTAAATAATGGGAATAGGTGAAACGGAATGGTGAATAAAAAATATACGTATCTTTTTTTATTTTGTAGCATGTATTATTATTATTGCATTACATTAATTATAGACATTTTTATTGCTAATATCGATTTTATTCATAAATCATTCATGAAAATCTGTCTTAACACATAAATAATGGGAATAGGTGAAACGGAACGGTGAATAAAAAATATACGTATCTTTTTTTATTTTATAGCATGTATTATTATTATTGCATTACGTTAATTATAGACATTTTTATTGCTAATATCGATTTTATTCATAAATCATTCATGAAAATCAAAAATATTCAAGTAAATAATTTATGTTTGTGATGAGGAAGGATTCTTCCTCATTTGACATTTTTTGCTTTATCGTTAAGAACTCATCTAAGATGAGGAAGGTTCTTTCTCATTTGATACTTTTGTTTTTTCATTAAGCATGATGAAGAAGGTTCTTCTCATTTGATACTTTTTGTTTTTTTGTTAAGAATCATCTAACAAAAGATGAGGAAGTTCTTCCTCATTTGACACTTTTTGTTTTTTCGTTAAGAAGTCATCTTTCTTCCTCATTTGATACTTTTTGTTTTTCGTTAAAAATCATCTAACGAAAAATTGTTTGCCTTTTCCTCTTTCGTTCAGCAAGGAACTGTCGAAAGCGAGACATCACATCTATGACACACTTTGTCTTGCCTTTGAACTTCTATCAAAATTTGGTTCATTCTGTATAAACTGATCCATAATTTTTGTAATAGTGGGTAAACTGTAAAATAACGTTGATGAACGATCATAAACATGAACTATGACCGCAGCAGACTTATGTACTGCACTGAACTGATATCAAACATATCGCAAGACAGTATAGGAGTATCAAAGCAACAAATTAGTGCAATTTCGGATTTATGTGAGTATAATGATTACATCGCAAGACAGCATAGGAGTATCAAAGCAACAAATTAGTGTAATTTCGGATTTTATGTGAGTATAATGATTTGAAAAACTACCAAAGTGAAGCAATGAAAAAAATAGAATTCGAAATAAACCGCGATATATTGAAACAGCATAAGCGGAGTCTTACTGTATTCTCAATTACCAACACAGCCAAACAAGAACTGTTAAATTAACTTGAATGACAAAGAATTTGATTACATTTCTATCAGTAAATTATTGTTTCGCTAAATGATAAATCCTTATGGATTTAAAGTTTTATATATAAAATTCACTATTAAAGTTATCTTTATACTTCTTCCAATGAAATATATTCATCCTATTATAAAAGATTAAAATTATTTATTTGAAAGGATTTTTTTTAATTGATATGCAATTAAAAGATATTTATATAAGATATTAATATTAAAAACATTGTTATTCTTACTATTACCTCTTATTGGAATAGAGAAAAATTATTTAAAATTAGATGATCATTATCTACAATAAAAACAGCTTTACTTAGTCAAAATGGAGAGGTAGAAAGGTCACTTTTCAATATTTTTAAGTTATAATCTTATTAAACTTATAAGTTTAGCTAGTTATGAAAAATTCATGTAAGTTTAAGAATTTTATTTCAAGCATAAAAAATAGAAAAACAGATTACATATTTCTGCATTAATATAATTGATTGATTGAAGATAAGTTAGGTATATGTTTGTTCTCCTGATCAATCAATATATACTTTTTAATATATACTTATATAAATTATTCAAATACTTATAAGAAAAATGATATATGGTTCAGTTTTCTTCAAAAACTATAATAATTTAAGACTATTTTGGTTCTATTATAATAATTTTTATAAAAGCTAATTTTAATGTTTCTCTGCATTCTTTTGCTTATGTACAACTATAAACTAGTAATTCAAGAATTGCCGAAGTCAAGTAAAGTGTTTTAGCTTTTGCAATTCTTGAGCTATTTTTTTGATTTAAAATTAGCAATTGTAAATTAGTAACATTATAGCATTATTATTTATATAATCTAAATGAAAATTAATAACTATAAAAACAAATCTATAAGAAAATTTTAATAATTAGCACTTAAATAATATTTGTAAATAATTTCAGAACTAGAATCAAAAATAAATGTTCAAACTATAATATTAAAAGGAAAATATATTTACTGTAGAATGAAATTATTAAGCACATAAAAAAGAAGAGAGTCATTTAAATATCTCTTGTAAAAAACTGTGCATACAAATTACATGAAAAATTCTTTGAATAGCTAACAGATATAACCTGACAGGAAAAAACTATCAAATAATGACAACCTGTCGTACTGGTTAGAAATCTTAATACATATCATGTGGCAGAGATTGCCAAAATTTAGTGGACTAACAGACATGGAAATATAATTCTAAGAATCATATTAAGAAATTGAGATCAACAACATAACTTAAAACTGACTGATAAATTGAATAATTCATAATAATCACATTTTGAAAACATTTCTGAGAACTAATAAATTAAGAGTCTTTCTAATGTTAATAGCATTCTGTTTTCTAAACCACAAAATAAAAAAATAATTTAAATCCTATTTATTTTTAAAAAGTAGAAGTATCAAATAAGATTCCTGAAAGAAAATCTTTATTTGATACTTTCAATTGCTAGATATATTATATCTGTATTTCAAAATCATTTTAATTAAATGTTTTTGTAAACTGATTAGAAAGTACTATATAAATCTTTAATTATCAGTCAAGCAAACTTCCTGTAACTTTCTGGTAAAATTAACAGAACAGATAAAATAACTGCAATTTCATGTGATAATGAAGCAAAAACTATCAGTGCAACAAATGCAAAATAAGATAACTTTAGATTAAACAGACAATTTTTTTTCTTATAATTTCAATTGAATGAACATAATATTTATTTTTATTATCTGGATTATATAAATCTACCATTTTGTCCATAAACTTTGCATTTTTATTTCCTTGATTTTAAGATTTTTTTGAAAAATTAAAGGACCAATCTATAATATCTATGATTAGATTATTCTTCCTATATTTATTTATGTAAGAATTTAATGACTACACATATTTTTAATTCTAAATATTAATATCAGTTACTATATGGAGATGTCATTTTAAATGATTAAAATATGTTTTTTTGTTATTTTGAATTAAGCATTTTTTTACATTTTCTAAAAATATGAATGTACAATTATTTTACTAATTCTTCCTGTGGTAAAAAAAGTTGTCAACATTTGTAATAAAATTCTCAAAAACAAAAACTGAATAGAGCTAACAAGAAATAAAGATTTACATGTAAACAAACTTTAAAATGTCAATTGATTACATAAACTGAAAATTTGATAAATGTTATGTAATACTGAAAAAGGGGCCAATGCTAACAAAGGTCTTTAGACAGATTATCTACTTTCCAATGAGTTGATCTACTGATATATCATGCATGAGTTAATTATCATATAAAATGTAAAAGTAATTTTACAGAAAGTCTTAAGCAAGGATTAAAAATTCTATTACTGTTGCTTTGATATTTACAACCTATCAGGAACAAATTCAACTAAACATTTTACTTCATTCTTAAATTTACCCTTAAGATTCTATTTTAGTTAATATTAGTCTCTATTTCATTATCAATTCTTTGCTATCAAGGCAAGAAAAGTATTATTCATAATTATATTTACAGACTGAATATCAATTCATTTATAATATTTCTCTTTTACAATATGTGGAAGAAAAAAATTATACAAAAATCTTTGGCAACTGGATTCATTATTAGAAAGTCACTTTTTTAAGAATAGACACTTCAAATAATGGTTTTGCAAACTTTGCAAAAATCTAAATATTCCAATGATGATATTTACAATTACGAATATTTTTCCATTAAAATATTTTTCATAATATATTCTTATAATAAAGTTTTAAATTTTTTAAAATTTTATTATGATGTACTTATTTTCACAAAAATCCATCAATAAGCAACCAGTATTACTTAAATAATAACTACATATAATTTTTCACTTTACTGCAGTTTCAGCAACTACAAGATTCATCATAAATATATTCAAGAAACATATAAAGAAATTTCTTTTGCAAAGACAAACATTTCTTCTGAAGCCAACAATCAGAACATAAACATGATATCCAACAAACATCTCTAAACAATAAATTCCATTTAATAATGAAAATTGGATTTGATATCCGTGCTTAGTTCAATCAATTTCATGCAATTCGAATGTTATAAAGAAAACAGAATTCGTTTATTTTTCTTTATAATAATATTTAACTTGCAAACTGATTCGTATATTATATCAATAGCTTTATAAGATAAACAACTTATATCATTAATGTTATAAAACAACTTATATCATTTATGTTATAAAACAACTTATATAATTTAAAACAATTTATTATATATATATATAGGCAAGAGAAAATTACTCGAGCCAAAAAGCTTTTATTTATTAAAAATCTTCAATTAATACTTGTAGATTTGTCAAAGGAAATTTAATTGAGCATAAACATATATTTTGATCTGCAAGTAAATCTCTGCTGAAAAATCTATCTATATTATTAAGTTTTACTGATTGAAATATTAATACTGTACTATAGCACAAAATCAATTTAAACTGTTAAAATTTAATTGAACATAAAATAATGAAAATAAGCCACATAAAAAAAATTATTATTATTATCCATCACTAAATACTGACTTATTAAATGCTCATAATTCAAATATCAGAGTATAAACAAACTTTTCTTTCTTTCAGTTATTAAAAAAATATACATAACATTAAATTCACTATCAGCAGTATAATGCCATTTTCATATATTAATTGGATATTTTGTATTAATAGTCTTACTACTTTTAAAATAAAGATATTCAACAGATCATTTAACTTTAAAATAAAATTAGCAAGTATATCTATTGCTTTTCAATAACAAATATGCCCTAATCTGATGTCAGTCCAACCAAATTATTATTTACATTTCTTGGCAAACAAATACATTTTATTGAAGTGTATTTGTTTGTCAAGAAATGCAAATAATAATTTCTTGTATTCTTATAAAAGTTATGCAATTGTTTGTCATGTTTAATAATTTTATAGAAATTATTAAACATGACAAACAATTGCATAACACAATTTTATAAAAATACAATTTATAATTTATATTTTAACAATTTATAAAAATTGCATAACTTTTATAAGAATCATTTTTTTTAATTAAGTTAATCATTAATGGTTATAACCTAAATGAAAATAAAATTTCATTTAAAAAAATTAGAAAAAAAATCAAACAATAAAACTAATGCAAAATCAAATGCATCCAAAAATTTTAATCATCATCTCGATGGATAGTATCAAACGATAAGTTTATTTCTTCAGTATATTAATAATTTTATCTTGTTTAATAAAATTGTCTGTTTGATGCCAAATAAAATTTCTTTAGCTACTAGTAGAAATTTTCTTTAGTTTACTGAATAAAATAAATTTATTTTTATCAGTTTTTAACAAATAACTGTCCATGCGTGTGCAAATGGGAATGTCAAATATGTACACTAAGGTAGCAAAACAGTCTGTATAAAAATCTATAAAGTGACAAGAATATAAATCTGTTTACAATATTTAAACAAAAAATAAATTATATTATTTGCATATGTACTTATAAATTTCGTATTTAAAATTCTTTATTTGAATTATGTTAATAATAATGTAAACAAAAAAATTGTTATTCTTATCCATGTAAATAAACATAATACTCAAAAATGTTTAAAAAACATTGATTATGATGATAAAAAAATCCAACTTATATAAAATTTATAAATTAAAAAGTTTTAAACACATCTTAAATAAATATTTCAATGATTTTTTTCATATTGTATAAATATAGAAGAAAACATTAAATTTTCTACTTATATTATTATAAACATAAAAAAAAAAGCACAATGAATACAGATTGTATCAAATTTACGTACTAACTATTGAAACAATAGCAAATTTGAACCAAATTGGCTTTAGATTTAGCTATTGACTTCCCCAATCAATGATAAAAATCTTTTCTATCTATCTAAAGGCCATATTGATTTTTTTATATGTATGTATCAACTATGAAGATGTCAAAACAAAGTTAATCTACATCAAAAGTTTTGAACCAGCTCATGCAGAGTAAGCTATTTTTCCAAGTAATGACTATTGAGATCATGGGATACAAAAATAAGTTACCATTCAATTTACAGACACCTGCCAGCCTAAGGATACATTTAGGGGAATTGTTTTCGTATAACCAATAAAATAATTTTACTATCTTTGATTATATATATATAATATATATAATCTTTACAATCAATATAATGATTGATTAATTGAAAAGTACTTTGTTATTAGATATGATTCATTAGAAAAGAAATTTTTAACTAATAATAATAATACTTTGTGCTGGAATGTAAGCTATTTACAGCATTTGAATATAATATATATATAAACTTTATAGATTATTTTTTATTGCTACTATAATTAAAATTATCATCAATAATTCTGAAAATGCACATTTCTATATGTACTTTATTATTATTAAAAAATAATTACTCTTTTAGTAAAATTTAAACAAGAAATATTATGTTTAACATAGTTTTTTAATGCAGTTTAAAATATCAGTTTCATAATTTAAGATTCTGATCTGAACAATTTTAGTTTTAATTGCAATTCTTAAAAATTGACATTTAAGAAAATATTCAAATTATAGAAAATTGCATTATAGCGAATAGCATTTGAAAGATCAGAAAAGGTTGCAAATGGATGAAAATGATTAAGTGAATTTTTGATTCATAAAAAATTTAAATTTTTAAAAAAATATCAGAATATCAGTTGTTGAAAAATAATTAAATGTTCAGACTTGTTTTTCCTTTATATCTTACTTTTTTATAATTAGTAAAATCATTTAATTTCATAATTTTTGCCTAATGTTTAGATTTCAAATTTCATGAATATCAAAGAAATGTTTAAGTAAGGTTGTTTTTGATATTTTATATAATTTTTTTTTTTAATTGATATTGGTTTAACCCAGTTTATAAACTGATTTATTAAAAATTTTTTGAACTTAACAAATTCACAATTTTATAGTTAATAGCAAAATTATGATTTGAAAAATTTATTTTTAAGGAAAAATAATTCAAGTATTAGGATGGCCATGACAATAATAATGAAATAGCATTTAGAATATTTAGAAAATCTTTATTTTTCTTAAATAATAATAATCATATATATTGTCTTATAATCAGGTAAATATAATAGTTTAAAACTATTCTATATTAAGAATATATATTTTCAGCAACAACAACATCATAATGCTGGTCATCCTTCATTACACACACCTCAGCCGTCCTCTGAAATTTTTAAGCCAAATATCGATCCAATATCTGGACTTCATACTGATTTTCGAGATTTATCATTGAAAGACAGTACTCCTCAGCCCCAGTCAAGACTGAATCAGTGGAAACTTCCATCATTTGATAAAGATGATGCTCCTTCTACTAGCAACTCAGGTGGTGGCAATAACAATGTGAATAACGGTCCTACAGATTTCAGTCGTGCACCAGGCTCTTTATCTAAATCATCTGGTCTTTCTTCTTCTTCTCATACAGGTTCAAATTTACATCCTCTATTAAGTCAAGGTGAAAGTGCTTGGTCAAGTCTGCCACGAAATCAAAATGATATGGGGGGCTGGCCAGACTCTGCTATTAATGTCCCTGGGAACAGTGCAAGTGGCAATAACAATACTGTTGGAAATAATCCTGGATCTGTTCCTACTACAATACCTAATTGCAATATGAATAATGGTGGTACTGTTTCTTGTGAAAGTAAGGAATCATCTGCTCCACAAACTCCTGTGGCTCCTAGTAGTACTGCTCATCAAACTTATAATTTAAGTGATTTAGTACCTGAATTTGAACCTGGTAAGCCCTGGAAAGGAACTTCTCAAATGAAAAATGTTGAAGATGATCCACACATAACTCCTGGAAGTGTTGCCAGGTCACCACTATCAGTTAATACTATTAAAGATACAGATTTATTTAACTGGACATCAAAAAGCAGTCCTGTAACAGCAAGTAGTACAGATAGTTTAGTGTCTTCACTTGCTACCTTAACATCAAGTACCTGGGCTTTCACACCACCAACTTCTGCATCCTTACATAATAGGTAACATTATTTGAAATTATCATATTACATCTTGCTATAACAAAAATTTGTATCAACATGCTTTTCGTTTTTCTTTCCTTTTTTTTTTCTTCTGCAGTGCTACAGCTGTTTCTGGAAAATCTGGCAGTTCTAAACCTGGCTGGGGACCATTGATGTCTGATAATACATCTGGTTCAGAATTGTGGGGGTCTGCAATCTCAAAAACTCGAGGTCCACCACCTGGATTAGCTGGACAGGGAAAAGGCATGAATACTGCTTCATGGGGTGGACAAGCATCCCGTCACGGTTGGAATTCAAATGACAACAGATCTGGTTTATCTAGTGGTGAGAATCTGAAATTTCATTGAAACTTGATTAAATTTATTTTGTTTGAAAATATAAACTATAATTTGCTAAGCATGAATTTGGCTGAAAATATAGATGAGAAAAATTGGAAAATAGAAGATAACTGAGAGAAGAAATATATTTAATAAAAATGACATGTTTCTAGTTTTATTTTAACAGAATATATTTTACAATGTATTTAAACTAAGGCAATGGTTTTATTGAATGAACATTCTAAAGAAGAATATATTTTATGCAAAAATATTTTAAAGTATTTTTGCAACTTTGAAAATAATATGCATTGTGTTAATCCTATGATAGGTAGAAATTTTCAGGATATAACATAGAAGAAAATTTTTTGAATTTATGCATATTGTAAAAAAAAATTTCTCCATATTTTCTAAAATTCATTTAAACAAGGACAACTTGAAACATGCCAAATTAAAGTTTTTTGTAAGATGAAATTATTCATCATTATGCTTATTTATTTGTAAATTATTTCATTAAATATTTCTGCTTATATAAATTAATATGTATTCGCAATAAAAGTATTGTGTGCAAAATCTTGTAGTTTTGCAATATTTAAAAAACATTATTTTATGACTTAACATATTAGATGATATATTTAATACATGAATTTTCAATTAGTCTAGACAATTTTTGTAATTATAGGGAATTAAAAATATGAAATTGTGGAATTGTTATTTCCAAAGTAATTCAAATAATTAAAATGGGGGAAAATCATTTTTTACATTTTATGTGGAATTTTCCAAATAGCTACTAAATTTTTTAATTAGACTGATATTTATTACAAATATTTGATTTTTATTTCTTGCAAAGGAAAATACCATTTCATATACAAAGTTTAGAGATGCAAATTTCTATTTTATGGAAACAAATTATATATATATAACAGTTTGTCTATAAGATAGAAGAGTCTATAATTATTAGACCTCTCTGGGAAGAACTTGTCTTTGCATACTTCTGTTGCAACTACTTGTTCCCTTACTTTTCCCATTTATATATATAGTAGAGTCCCGATTATCCAAGATAATGTGAATTGAAGTATCCTTGGATAATTAAAAATTCTGATAATATGAAAGATTTTGTATAATTATTAAATAAATTGGATTTGAATGCATTAGCATGATAATGTACAAACTATTTTCATACTTATTGAATATAATGATTTTTATTGTATAATTTAAAAGGGAACTGCTGTTCACTTTTATTACAAAAATTAAAAAAAATATATAAATTTTATTATTTTATAATGTTTGACACAATACTCACAAATAAAATGTTAGACTCATTAAAAGACAAATAATAGAAAAAAAAAATAAACTGTATAATTTTTTCCAATAAATAATTATTAAAAATGCATTATGTGACATTAAATATCATTTTACATAATTTAAAACTGTTAAACTGCTAAAATTTTTAAAATATATAAATTAAAATATTCAACTAAACATTCTACTTCATTCTTAAATTTACTCTTAAGATTCTATTTTAGTTGATATTAGTCTCCATTTCATTATCAATTCTTTGCTATCAAGGCAAGAAAAGTATTATTCATAATTATATTTACAGACTGAATATCAATTCATTTATAATATTTCTCTTTTACAATATGTGGAAGAAAAAAATTATACAAAAATCTTTGGCAACTGGATTCATTATTAGAAAGTCACTTTTTTAAGAATAGACACTTCAAATAATGGTTTTGCAAACTTTGCAAAAATCTAAATATTCCAATGATGATATTTACAATTACGAATATTTTTCCATTAAAATATTTTTCATAATATATTCTTATAATAAAGTTTTAAATTTTTTAAAATTTTATTATGATGTACTTATTTTCACAAAAATCCATCAATAAGCAACCAGTATTACTTAAATAATAACTACATATAATTTTTCACTTTACTGCAGTTTCAGCAACTACAAGATTCATCATAGATATATTCAAGAAACATATAAAGAAATTTCTTTTGCAAAGACAAACATTTCTTCTGAAGCCAACAATCAGAACATAAACATGATATCCAACA